>PVLA01000176.1:557265-715698 GCA_004027455.1 Hydrochoerus hydrochaeris | reverse complement strand
CAATTTCTTCCTAAGAGCTTTGCAATTTTCAGTGGATAGATCATTCATCTTCCTAATTAAATTTATTCCTAAATATTTTAGTTTTTATAGCTATTGTAAGTAAGATAGTTGCCTTGATTTCTTTATCAGATAGTTTGTTCTTAATGTATAGAAATCTGCTGATTTCATATCCTGAAACTGTTAGACAACTAAATTAGGTAGAAATACTAAAGCAATCAGATAAGTTTAGGCCCCTGAGGGAGTCAATACAGAGGATGTAAACACATTACAACTGTGGCTGAATACACATCATTTGGAGGCCAGGTCACAAGATAATGATAAAATGACCAGACCTTCATGTTTATCTGAGAGATAAACAATAAATTAACAATAATATCAGTCACCTCAGTGGGTGGTAAGAGCCCCCTGATTTTGTCTCTTCCTAAAAGGTCTTTATTCTTTCCACGTATTTGCTACATGACCTATTTTCCCATTGGATCAATATTACCTAAGTAAATAAATTTGTAGTCCTATTGGTTAATCATATTTTTGTCCTGTATTGTACCCACCTTGTTATCTTGTACACATGATCTTGTACCCACCTAATGATATTCCTCCCACTTCATAATATTGGTCTTTAAAACTTCTTCTATAAAATGAAGTCTGCAGCAACCCATTTTCTGGGTTCCTGTCCTGTCTCTCAGAAGCTATACCTCTCCCCCATCAATAAATTTTCCTATTCTTATCCTCCACTGTTCCTAGTTCATTCTTTGATGTTGAGAAATGGACGCAGTATATCAGACATCTAGCAGGTTAGGAGTTACATTTATTTCCTCTATATCATTGGACAACCCAGTGAAATAATTGGAAGAAGGTAAGAGTTTGCTTTTCTTTCATAAATTCTGGGTTGTGATTCATTTAGGGTAATGACAAATTGTCATCTTTTTTGTCAATTATTTATGTCTTGAATTTTTATGCCTTGTCTTTTTTATGCATTGATTTTGTGGTAAGGTCAATAAATGCAAGTTGAGAACAGAGAAAGATCAAGACGTTTCTTTGATGGGACAATGTAATTTGCAGGCAATATCTGGTATTTCTGTTTTGCATATGCTGCATTTGGACTCACTATTTGTTGAATTTATTCATGATTTTGCTTGACCTGTTTGACTTGTTAGCAACAGCTATCAGAAAAAGTAATATTAGAGGATCTTCTAATAGACTTTGATATGAAATGCTATAAAATGGAACTGTTGTGAAATGTAGTTTAGCTTTAGAAAATATACATGCCTATTAATAATAAATCATGGGAGTCCATTTGTCCATTAAAGGCAACAGGACAAAAGCCATTGTTAAGCCTTGTAGAACAAATTTCACTGGGACAGTCTGGCATGATTCCCTCTTTATACTCTAGAAATGAATATTGAGTCTATTCTGGCACAGTTCCCTTTTGAGTCTGATTTTCCACTGATGAACTGGTAATCTTGGATTTTGAGCTTCCCTGTTCTCACCATTCCAAGCTGAGCGTGATGACTCATGGTCAAATTTTTTCACTAACTCACAGAGAACATGAGAAGAAAACACCTTTTTCTGATCTCATTTCTGATCTTTCCCTGTCACTTTGTACTTTTCTTTTTTTTGGAGGCATGTTACTGCTTAAGATTAAAGAGAAAGAAATCCTAAACTGTCTCAACTTTCCCTGCCTATCCAATAACTAAGAACTTTGAAGTTGAGCCCCTAAAAAATGAGCCTTTGCTAATGCCAAAGACAGGGAAGTACCTTCTCTAATGTGTAAATTGTAGTTGCTGAATGATGGGTGTAGGTTTAACCTGTGAGTTTCACAAGTGTGTCACAAATCTATAGATAGAAATTGCAGAGTGGATTTGAGTAAAATTTAAAGTTCTCTTGTTGTTAAGAAGGATTGCCTAGGTGATTATATAGATAGCACAAATGTTTAGGGAACTTCTTTGCCATAGAGCCCTTTGCTTGCCTTTGTCTGTCTCTAGAGCTGATACTTTTGACAGGCTTGGAGGCACTTCCAACTTGTGCTTTCTCTTTCTCTCTCCCTTTCACTCTCAGAATTAAAAAGCAGTTTTTCAGGTTTCTTAATTATTGGTTTCATTTTGCTAGCAATGCTTCCTTCTTTAAATATGACTGTTACAGCTGGAATCAATTATAACTTAGGCTTTTGAAAACACATGCTGGATAGGAGGCACTAAGATGGCTGATCAGTGAGCAACAAAAATACAGAGCCTCCCAGGGAGAAACAACTCAATGCCAGAATAAAACATCTTGGAGAGATCCAGACAGAGGGAGATGGATCCTCTCGACACAGGAAGAAACTAAAAGAAAAAAAAAGCTGCTCAAAGACACAGTCTCAGGGCTACCACTGGAACAGCTAAAATTAGCGGCCGTAGCACTTTCACCTGCCGAGCTGCCCAAATTCACGCACACTGCAACCCGCCACAACCCACTGCAACCCGCAGAGCCACTTGAACTTGATCCCACCATGACTCACAAGAGCCACAGTCGGGGGTTGGTGAGCCCAATGGAGAATGGAGCCCATGAGGGACCTCCATTAATCTGCAGTGAGTGCTGGGAATAAGACCCTCCTATGGGAAGGGGCGACCAAATGGATGACATGTTGGAATTGGGCAGGAAGAGCCTGACCTAGGAATAACAGTGACTTCAGTTGGTTGCTTCCTCCCCAGAGCAGAGTCATGGGATTTGCTTGGTCTGGGTCATGCCTCTGGCTGGGACCCAATAAGTCTTCCCAATTTGATTCCCTACGCCTAGCACACACTAACCTGGTGAAAGCCCCTGAAGGTTGTCTGGCCCAGTGGGAAGGGGCCAGCATACACAGCCCCTGCTTACACTGCAGTGACAAAAGCAAACAGGAGAGGGCAGAAATCATTCACCAGTGTGCTTCAGAAGAATCATAATCAACAAAGTAAGGGGCTGGGATCTCCACTATACACCTGTATGGAAGAAACCAAAAACATGGCAAGAGAAAGAAACAAGAAAAAGCCCCCAATCCAAAACTCTGATAACAGTGATCCAGGAGAGGGAAATACAAAAGAGACTGAGGGCAGCAAATGTGCAACATCAGACATAGCATCAATGGACATTAAGAGATATCTGTGGGACCTCGTAGATGAGCTCAAAACTGGAATGCTAAATCATGTAAAGCAAGATATAAGAGATTAATAAAAGAAATGCTAAGCACCTCTCAAGAAGATACAGGCAGAAGAAGGGAGGAACACAAAAAAGGAGAGAAATGTTCAATAAAGAAAACTTAGAATACATGAAGCAGATTCAAAGAGATTACCAGGAAGTTAAAAACTCCATTGAAAGCTGGAAAAACTGCTTGAAAGAAACCAAGGATAGACTATCAAAACTTGAAGACAAGTTTGCAACATTGTGATCATGAAAGGAAAGATCTTTTTAAAATAACAAGGAAACAGTCAGTTACAATACAAAGGCTAGAAAATGACAAGAGAATCTAGAATTTAACAATAAGAAATGTGAGTGAAAAGCAGGAATAAAAACAGGGGAATTACCAAGGCTATTCATGGAAATAATTAAAGAAAACTTCCCAAGCATAAGAAAAGAAAATGATATTCAGATATATGAGGCATACAGAACTCCACCCACCTACAACCAAAACAGAGCTACACCCAAACATATAATAATCAAGATACCAGAAATTCAATATAAAAGCAGAATATTAAAAATTGTCAGAGAAAAGAAACAGATCACCTATAAAGAAAAACCCATCAAGATCATGGCAGACTTCTTGACACAGAACATCAAACCAAGAAGAGCTTGCAGGGATGGGGATTTAGCTCAGTGGCATAAGCACCTGCCTTATAAGCATGTGGTTTGTGAGTTCAATCCCAGGTACCAATTTAAAAAAAAAAAAAAAAAGATCTTGGAGAAAAGTTTTCTAAGCCCTCAAAGAAAAAACCTCCAGCCCAGATTTATGTACCCTGCAAAACTGTCACTAGAAATTAATGGAGAAACAAGATGCTTCCATGACAAAGAGGAACTGATGGAATTTGTGACCACCAATCCAACCCTACAGAGAATACTGAAGGACATTCTTGAGAGACAGAAAAAAAAATACCAGGATTTTAGGAACAGTGGCATAAAGGCCTCAATGAATGGGGCAGGCAGTAGAATGAAGGAGAAAAGCAGACAAACAATGGCAGAAAAATAGCATAGCAGAAATGAGGCAGAGAAGGTTGGCTATAATCTCTAACATAGATGGCCTTGATACACTAAAAAAAAACAATACAAGCAGAGTAGAACAGGAGGTAAGGCCCATCAAGATGCTCTGTATAGGAACTATAATCAACCTGAGAGAGGGTTTATGGACCAAAAACCAAATATGAGAAAACAATGCTCTATGTGACAGGGAGCCAGCGAAAAATAGGAGCAACTCGACCACCACCTGCAGATAGGTTGGAAAGACAGGATACTTAAGTGCAGTAGAGAACTACTCAGCTATAATGAAGGAAAACCTGGAGGCTTTTGTAGGTAAAGGAATACACCTTAGATCAAGTCTAGGAGTGAGAAGGTTCAGAACCACTTAGGTAAATAGCAGGTTGTCCCCTAATCTAAAACCTGAGGGAGTTGGTGGGACCAAAAATGCGCAGCACCCTGTGGGAGTGAAAGGGGGGGGAATAGTCTAAAAAAAAGAAGGCAGAGGATATTGTTAATAGTGTATCAGGATTTAAAACCCACATTACTCACATCACTCTGTTTAGATGAATTATATTCTGTTCCAGTTTGTCTACTTATACTAGATTTGAGGGCACAGACATCCCAAAAATAGCAGGATAGAGTATGGTAATCATCCTTAATTTCCTTTTAACTTAATCTGAAGCTCTGTATAACTTAAACTGTTTTACCATGACTGATCTTAATTGAACCTGGTTTGTTAGATTGCTATTTTGTATTGACAGATTTTATTCAAAGCTTTTATGATTGACAGTATCAAGTCTGAGAGTATAGGCAATTACACTGAAGATGACAAGATTCACTAGGATACCCACTCTGGTTTGATGATTACCTGCCTTTGAAGTTTTACACTGTCTACAATGTTTCATTTTTACTAACATTGTTATGTACTGCTATATTCAATTATACCACTATATTCAATTATGCCTGATGATATAGACAATTCTATTGAAGATAACAAGAGACAACATGGTAACCATTGTAAATCACCTTGTACTGTGGTTTTATATGACTTTTTGGTTTTGTGTTTTTTATAGGAATTTGTTTTGTTTTGTCTTGCTATGTTTTGTTTTTCCCTCTAATACAGAAAGGATAGAAATACAGGTAGAGACTCATGCATGTTTACAGCCTCACTGTTTGAATGTCTACTTTGTATGCTTTAATTTTTTAACTTGAACAACTATTTCTAAGAGGACAATACATAATTTATCAACTAGTGATTTCTTACTGTTGATCTTTTTTTTTTAAATTTTGTATTATTTCTACCCTTTTCCTGTTTTTTTTTTTTCTTTAAAAAAAAAAGAAAACACATGCTGGAATTAGGGTTATGAGTTCCTGGAGAAGACAGGGGTACAAGTCCATAAATGTAATTAATCCAACCTGACCTAGCTTTTGGTCACTCTCCAGATAGCATCCACCTCCTCTGACACAAGTCACCTCAGAGAATGACAAAAGGACATAAAAACCAAGAAGAGACTGAAAGGAGCAGCTGTCTATTCTCCTGTGTGGCAGACTGGGAACTCAGTGTTGAATTCTCTTACTCTTTGGAATATGTTCTTAAACACTGGAAATTATTTGACCCTCATGAACTGAAAAAGAGCTATTTAATATTTTTCTGTAACCATTCATGGCATATCTATCCATTAGAGGAAAAATGGAATGCAGAGAAAAATATTGGTTATGATACTACTTTATAACTAGAATTGTACTGAAGGAGAGAGGGAAAATGTCATAATTACCTTATTTTCAGACTTTTTTGCATTAAAAAATAATTCTCTAAATGTAAATGTAAGCCACAGGGTAACCAAACACCTCAGGTCCTTAATGCACAATAATATACATCTATCATTAGTGAGCCTGAGGTTTCCCTCCCTTGTCCTTTGGAACCTTAGGAAAAGTTTCTAAGCCGGCCATGATCGAAACTCTACTGGGCTGTATCCACCTCTATTTGGTTAAGTCCAAGATCCTCAGGGGCAGTATTCCTTACAGGTGGTAAATGGAGAATTCAGCACTGCCCATGTGTATGTATCATCTCTGTCAGTGACTTCAAAAAGATCAAACAGGGCGTAGGACAATTTTCAGACAACTCTGCTAAGAACACTGAGGTTATTAGATTATTACTCTGGCCTATGAACTAGACTGGAAATATGCAATGATATTCTTAAATCAAACACTGACTTATAATGAGAGATAAGCAGCATTACAAACTGCTATTACATTTGGAGATGAATATCATATTGTTAATTTTAGAAGTTCAGAAGACAGTCAGCCAGGGGAACAGCCAATTCCTACTGGAGACCAGGTAATCTGTACACAAGATTCCTATTGGCCTACCAACCAGAGAGAAGATTGGAATATGAGACTCTTCAGACACATATTCTTAAAGGACTAAGAAGCATGAGAACTAAGCCCTTCAATTATTTTAAGTTGTGAACTATTCATCAGGATAAATATGAAAACACTTCTGCCTTCTTAGATTATTTACAAAGGCATTGATAAAATATCCCTGCCTCCTGATTCAGTATAAGGACATTGATAAAAATCCCTGCCTCAAGATTTAGTAGGATAGATGATTTCTTTTTTTTCTTTTTCTTTTTTAATCTTATCAGGGATCAAACTCAGGGCTTTGTACTTCCCAGACAGGCACTTGTGACACTGCACTAAATCCCCAACCCATAGACAGTTGAGTTGATTTTTAAAGACAAATTTATTACCCAGTCAGTCTCAGATATCAGGAAAAACTGTAAAAGATAGCTTTTTCTCTTAAACTATAAAATATGGCCGTTACAGGTAGCTTATTTGATAGTTTAATTTAATCCTCAGTAGTTTATAATCAAGACTAGGAGGAGGACAAGGGGAAAAAACAAAGAGACCAAGAAAAAACTGCCTTTATTGTGGCCTTAAAAGAAATGACTTTCAGTCTGATTCTCAGGGTTCCAAAAGGAGTTTGATGACTCAACTCACCTTCTACCACTGTGTAAAACCAGGCCAACTACAGGGGATGTGATAAAAGTCATCATGACAAAAGGCCCCTGAGTCATGTCCTGATTGCAAAGGTGATCAATAAAAGTCCAACTTCCCCCTGAAATGAAAGTCCTAGGGATCAGATCCATCCTACCAGCTGGTCTAGCAAGACTGAAAAGCCTCAAAACTAGCCAGACTGTCATTTCCTCAAGGAGCTCCAGGTAACATGATTATAGAGAGAAAAGAAATCAGCCTATTGCATGTGTCTGTTGGTCCTTCATTTCAAACCTGGCCTTCCTTCCCACTAGCATACTTCAGTAAAACAATTCACTGAAGAAGAGGTAACTATTTCTCACAACCCTAAAGTTATAGCTGAGATGGCTTTCTCTTCACCCATTCTTTTTAATTATGCCTGGAAGTCCAATTCCTCTCTTAGGTAGAGAAATCTTATCTTGCTAAAATGCTGTAATATATATTCATCCAGGTCAGGTATGTGGCTTCCCCTGTGGAGACAGAGATAAATACCAAGACATGAGCAACTAAAGGTAGAATAGGAAGAGCTAGAAGAGCTACTCCAAATACATCTCAAAGATCTTACTATTTATAGTTCACAGAGATGATATCCTCTAAGATCTAAAGTTAAAAGAGGACTATCGCTTATAATTGAGGACTTCGGACACAAGGTTTAGTTATGCTCTGTAACAGCCCCTGCAACACTCCTATCCTAATAGTTCAAAAATCCACTGAAGAATGGAAATTTCTACAGGATCTTAGATTGGTAAATGAGGTAACATTTTCAACCCACACTGTGGAACCCATACATTCTCTTTTCTCAGATCCCAGAAGATGCTGGTTAGTTTTCAGTGTTAGATTTAAAAGATGCCTTCTTTTGTATTCTTTTGCATAAAGATTGCCAGTTTCTTTTTTGCCTTTGAAAACCCTCATGTTCAGATCTCTCAACTAACTTGGACTGTGCTTCCTCAAGGGTTCGAAGACAGTCCTCATCTGTTTGGTTAAGTGCTTTCCCACAACTTGGCATGTTTTGAATTTTCCCAAGTCATAGTCCTGCAATATGCAGATGATATACTATTATGCATCCCTTCAGAGGAGCTCTCTATCCAAGTCTTCAAATGTTCCAGTCTCCATCCCTTCAGAGGAGCTCTCTATCCAAGTCTTCCAGTCTGCTAAATGTTCTAGCTGACAGAGGTTTTGGGGTCTCTAGGTTTAAAGACACAATTTTGCCAACTTGAGTTAAAATACCTGGGCCTTATGATATCTAAGGGAACCTGAAGGCTGAGGAAGACAGAATTAAACCAGTAGTTTCCTTCCCACAGCCCAAGACCCTAAAAAAGCTAATGAGATTCCCAAGAATTACAGGCTTATTTCACCTTTAGATAATAGGATATAGTGAGATTCCATAAACACTCCATCAGCTAAAAGAGAAGCCCAAAAAGCGTGTATTAATATTTTAAACTGGAAACCTGGATCCCAAACTTCATTCTAGAAGTTTAAACAAGCACTTATGAATGCCCCAGCATTGAGGCTACTGAGTTCTGATTCAATTTATATGTTGATGAAAGGTAGGCATGAATTTGAGCATGCTTACACAAGAACGAAGACCTACTCAACACACTGTGGAGTATCTGAGCCATGAGTTAGACATTGTAGCAAAGGGATGGCCTTTGTGCCTTAGAGCTGTGGTTGCCATAGCTCTCCTGGTACCAGCAGCACCCAAGCTGACCTTAGGCTTATACATACACCTCATTATGTGACAGGGTTTCTTTCTTTCAAAGGGAGCCTATGAAGATCTGAGAATTGACTTCTTAAATACCAGGCTCTACTTTTAGAAGGATCAGCCATTCATATAAAGACATGTTCCTCCCTAAACTCTGCCACCTTTCTACCAGAAGAGGAGGATTTGAGGCTGAGAGACATGACTGTGAAAGGGTAATTCTCCACACATATGCAGCCAGAGAAGACTTGTTAGTCATACCGTACCTTACTGACCCTGATTTAACCACCTCTTCTATGATGACAGTTCCTGCATGAAAAATGAGACAAGAAAGACAGAACAGGCCATAGTGACTATATCAAGTGTTTGACAGGTCCTCATTTGGCCCTGGGACTAGTGTCCAGCTAGGAAAACTCATACCTCTGGGCAGGGCTATACAACTCAGTAAAGGACAAAAAGTCAATATTTATACTGATTCAAAGTGTGCTTTCCTACCATCATACCCACATGACCATATGGAAAGAACAAAATTGCCAGACAGCTAATGAATATTTCATAAAGTACCATGAGATATATGAACTTTTATCATCTGTCCATATGCCTTCCAAAGTAGCAGCAATTTACTGTAGCAAAATCAAAAAGGAATTGATGAAGGATCTCAAGATAATCACCTGGGTGTGCAGCTGGAAAAAAATAAAGCTGCTTAACTACCCCTCCTCTGGTCTGGGAAGAGTCTCTTGATCATACTTGACCCAAATATTCTCAATTAGAAATCCAATGGGCTGTCTTTCATGGGTGTCAGTTCTCTCTATCAGGGTGGTTACAATCACATGATAGTAAATTGTTCCTTCCTGGCACTAGTTAATGGAAAACTATTAAGTCTTTACATCAAAGCTTTCAACTGGGGAGAGACAATACTCACCAACTGGGCTCAAAGTTATTCATAGAAAAAGGACTTTCTCAGCCAATACAAGAAATAGTTAAGACATGCACACTTTGTCAAAAAAACAACCTTCTTAAATGGATAAAAGCCCCTCCAAATATACAAAGATATGGTAAATAACTTAGAGAAGATTGGTGGATTGATTTTACTCATATGCCAAAGAGTAAAAAAGTCTCCAATACCTGCTAGTCTGGGTAAATACTTTTACAAACTGGGTGGAAGCCTTTCCTTGTAGTAAAAGCACAAGAAGTGGTAAAGGTTTTGGTCTCATAAATTATCCCCAGATTTGGACTGTGTGAGAGCTTACAGAGTGCTAAGTTGATCCTTAGGAAAGAGGTGATGAGGGAAAAGAATTTACCATTACTATATTCCTGGGATGGAATATGAGGTTTCCCTTTTCTTTTGGTTGACCTTCCATTAGCTCTTGAAGAGCTGTTGTAATTTAGTATGGATGCCATAACTATCAGGAAAGATAGAAAAAATGAATGAAACTCTAAAGAAACATTTTTGTAAAATGTCTTGGAAAACTTACCTACAGTGTCCTCACTGACTAGCTTTATCCACTATCAAACTAAGAAATACACTTCAAATCACAGGTTCAGTCCACTTGATATGCTATATAAATGCCCTTTTCTTATTAATGATTTTCTCTTCAATAGAGAAACATGCTTTACTAAAAGAAATCACTCCTCTTGTTAAATTCAAATAGCTCTTCAAGAGCTAATGGAAGCCCTTTGAACTAACAAAATATCAGGAAACAATAACTCAACAGCTGCAAGAAAACACAAAGAAAATAATATAAGAATCATTGGCATCAATGAAAAAATAGGAGTCAACACAAATGGCATAAAGAAGAAAACCTATTTACAGAAGCAAGAGAAGAAAATTTCCCAAACATGGGAAAGAGTCTGACATATAGAGAAGTAAGACATATAGAATTCCAGCTAGCCAAAGCCAAAATAAAATTACACCCAGACATATAATAATCAAAATCTCAGAAATTCAGCACAAGAACAAAATATTAAAAGCTATCATGGAAAAGAAACAGATCAACTATGAAGAAAAGATCACTAGAAACAAAGTAGACTTCTCAACACAAGCCCTCAAATCAAGAAGAACTTAGAATGAAGTATTTCAAATCCTAAAAAAAAAAAATCTTCCAACCCACATTATTGTACCCTGCAAAACTATTTTTAAAATTAATGGAGAAATAAGATACTTCCATGACAAAGAACAACTAAAGAAATTCATTACCACCAAATCAACCCTACAAAGGGTACTGAGTGATATTCTAGGCAGAGATAAAAATGACCACAATTTCAAGAACAACAGAAAGAAACTACCAAGCAGGGCAAGCAGTTACACAGAGGGTAAAATTAGGGAACTAAAAACAGAAAAATAGCAGGCCAAAGATAAGCCAATATATATGAGTTATTACCATCAATGTAAATGGTCTCAAGTCACCAATCAAAAGAAACAGGCTGGTAGAACAGACCAAGAAACAAGATACAACAATATGTTGGATACAAGAAACACATTTAACTAAAAAAGAAATTCATAGACTAAAATTCAAAGGATGGAAAACAATACTCCATGCAACAGGAACCCAGAAAAAAGCAGGGGTAGCTATTCTATTCACAGACAATGTGAACTTTAAACCAAGAATGATCAAAAGAGATAAGGTCACTACATACTTGTTAGGGGGAAAATTCAGAGAAAATGATAATAATCACAAATATATATGCACTAAATATGGGAGCACCAAACTATATAAGACAAATACTAATCAAGATAAAAAAACCAATAACAAATTTTCAACAGGGGACCTTAATACCCCACTGTCACTAATAGATAGATCAACTAGATAAAAAAAAATCAACAAAGAAATAACAGAACTGAACCAAACCTGTGAACAAATGGACTTAGTAGACATCTACAGAGTACTCCACCCAACAACATCAGAATACACATTCTCAGTTACACACAGGACGTTCTATAAAATAGACCATATACTAGACCATAGAATATGCTTAAGTAAATGCAAAGAAATTGAAAATATATCATACATATTAACTCAAGATAGTGAAAATAAATTGGAAATTACTGACAAAAGAAATCACAAAAGCTCCACCAACACATGGAAATTAAATAACACTTTCCTTAGCAACCAATGAGGCATAGATGAAAATGAAAATGCAAATACAACTTACTGGAACTTGTGTGACACAGTGAAAGCAGCCCTAAGAGATAAATGTATAGCAGTAAATTCTCACATCAGGAAAAGAGAATGAGCACAAATAATTGGGGTGCAAATAAGGCTGTGCCCCAAGTTTCTAGAAAAAAAAGAGCAAGTCAAGCACAAAACCCATACAAGAGAGGAAATTATAAAGATCAGAACAGAAATTAATGCAATTGAGACAAAGAAAAAATACAAAGAATTAATGAATTGAAGAGCTGGTTCTTTGAAAAAGTAAATAAAATTGATAAATTCCTAGCCCACCTTATGAAAGAAAGAAAGAAAGAAAGAAAGAAAGAAAGAAAGAAAGAACTCACACTGAGGAAATAAGAAATGAAAATGGTGAAGTCACCACAGATCCTGTGGAAATTCAGAAGCTCATCAATACATATTTTGAAAATCTTTGCTTATTTGAGATGGAAAACACAGAAGAAATGGACAGATTCCTAGAAAAACATGAATTACCAAAGTTGAATCAAGAAGATACACAAATTCTGATTAACTCAATATCGGTAAATGAAACTGAAAACTTAATTAAAAATTATCAACATTTTATTGTGTTTTGTTTCTGTTTGATTTTGCTATACCTGATGGAATGGACAACTATCGCGAAAATAGCAAGTTATATTATGGTAGCTATTACTGTTTTCCTGGTATCCTACTCTGAAATTCTGCACCAATTTTGCTGTATGGTCTTGGTTGGCTTTGTTCTGTCTTGATTTGCTGTATTTTACTATCTTAAGAGATTTATAGCAAATACTCCTCAAAGTCTTTAATGAAATTGAAAGGAAAGAAATTCTCCTTAATACATTCCTGGTTATAAGTATTACCCTGATACCAAAACCATGGAAAGACCCAACCAAAAAGGAGAACTACAGGCCAATGACCCTAATGAATGTAAATGAAAAAAGCCTCAGTAAAATACTGGCAAGCAGAGTGCAGGAAGTCATCAAGAAGATTATATGCCATTACCAAGTGAGATTCATCTCAGGAATGCAGGGATGGATCAACATATGCAAATTAATAAATGTAATACACCATATCAACAAAGCCAAAGACAAAAATTTCACAATCATTTCAACAGATGCATAAAAACTTTTTGATACAGTCTAACATTCATTCATGAAAAAGCCCTACAGAAAATCAGAATAAAGAGTTTTTATCTCAATCTGATAAAAATCATCTATGACAAACCAATAGCCAACAGCACACTAAATGGTCAAAAACTAATAGATTTCAATCTAAAATCAGAACAAGACAAAAATGTCCACTAGCACCACTCCTATTCAACATAGTTCTAGAAACATTGGCCAGAGCAATTAGACAGAGAGAAATAAAAAGATAAGGATAGGATAGGAAAGGAAGAAGTTAAATTATTATTAGTTGAAGATGACAAGGTATTCTATATAGAAGACTCCAAAAACTTAACCAAAAGACTTCTAAAATTAATAACCAAATTCAGTAGCATACCTGGATACAAAGCCAATACTCAAACAACAAACTCACAATAACAATGTCATTTCACAATAACATCCAAAAAAAAAAAAAAGAAATACTTAGGAATCAATCTAACAAAGGAAGTAAAAGACCTCTTCATTGAAATTCTTTAGTACTCTGAACAAAGAGATTAAAGAGGATCAAAGAAAATGGAAAGATATATCTTGTTCATGAATAGGAAGAACAAACATTGTGAAAATGGCCATACTCCCAAAACTGTTACACAGATTTAATGCAATCCCAATCAAAACACCATTAGCATACCTCACAGATCTAGAGAAAATATTCCTAAAATTCATTTGGAAACAGAAGACACCTAAGTTAGCAAAAGCAATCCTGGGCAACAAAGGCAAAGCAGGAAGCATTACAATCCCTGAGTTGAAATTATGCTACAAAGCTACTGTGATAAAATCAGTATGATACTGGCAAAAAAAAACAGACCTGAGGATCAATGCAACAGATTAGAAGATGCAGACACAACTACAAAGACACTTAGCCATCTTATTTTTGACAAATGGGCCAAACATGTATACTGTAAGAGAGCCTCTTTAATAAATGGTTCTGGTAAAACTGGCTTACCACATGTTGGAGATTAAACTAGACGCATGTCTATCACCATGCACTAAACTAATGTTAAAATGGATCAAAGATCTAAATATTAAAACAGAAACACTAGATCTACAGGAAGAGAGTAGGTAGAAATCTCAAAGTCATAGGGGTAGGCAGGGATTTCATGAACAAAAATCAAACTACTTTGGAAGTACTTAAAAGAATCAACAACTTGGATCTCATTTTATTAAAAATTGTTACACATCAAAAGAAATCACCATCAGAGTGAAAAGATTACCTAGAGAATAGGAAAAAAATTAGCTAACAGTCTTTCAGACAAAAGACTTCTATGTAGAACATATAAGGAACTGTAAAAATCAGGCCCCCAAAATTCAAAGACCCAAACCAAAAAACGGGAATCTGAGGTGAGTATACACTTCTCAGATGAAGAAATACAAATTGCATATAAATACATTAAAAAGTGTTCAATATGTTTGGTCATTTGAGAAATCCAAATTAAAACACCAAGATTCCATCTCAGCCAGGAAAGTATGGCTATAATCAAGAAATCAACTGATAACAAATATTGGTGGGGCTGTTAGTGGAAGTGTAGACTAGTACAACCACTGTGGAAATCAGTGAAGAGATTCCTCAAAAAGCTAGGATTAGAGGTCCTATTTGACAGAATAGTTCAGTGGTTCATAGTTTAGCCTACCATTACAAGGTAACTGAGAGCCTTATAAATTAAACTCTTAATAATCTTGGATGTAATTGAATTTTTTCTAAAAATACCACTAAAGCCTCTCTATAGATTCTAGTAAATCTAATAAATGAGAGTAAGTGTTTTATCATGAGAGCTAACAATCAGATATAAAGATGGCTACTTTCAGATATGGGGATGATTATATATGGTTACCTCCAAACACAGGATACCTTAATAGAAATCCCCCCTTATGTTGGTAAAACAAAGAAATTACTCTTTTTCTCATTAATCTTCCTCTACCAAATGCTTGGGGTGGATATTCCCCCCAACAATGTATACACATCATAACTTTACAAGTCAAAGCCTGGTTTGCTAAAGACTGATTTAATCACCTTGGAATGAAATGGAAAGCCCCAAATGGCACTCACTGATGCTGTGGACTAATTTGTGCCCCTGGCTACCCCTTGGATGGATAGGATGACAGATGCTGGGACTTGGGGCTTAAAACAGAGTGTCAAAAATATTGACCAACCTGCAAATTTCGCCCATCTATGACATCAATGGTCTAGAAGTGTGTTTCACCAGTATGATCATTTGGCTTTTATCTTTGTCCCTTCCTTAGAATTAGAGGATGCCATACAACATATTGAGGCCTTGGTTTACTATATTCAACATTCATTAAATGGCACCTCAACTAGTCTTTCTCTCCTAAATAAAGAAGTAAAATCAATGTGGTAAACTATCCTCCAAAACTGGATGGCATTTGGTATTCTACTAACAGCACAAGAATGTACTTGGGCAATGGTAAAAACTGAAAGTTGACTGTACATTTCTGGTCCTTCCACTGATATCTCAGTGGCTGTTCAAGATACTGAACAACAGGTTAATGGCATGTCAGATTCTGAAATTCTCTAGACCTTCTCTTTATCCCCCTCATGGGAGATTATTACTGGCTCTCCCCATTGGAAATATTTGTTATATTCATAATAGTCTTCGTGATTTTACTATTTGGCTTATACACACTTACTTGTTTCTTTGGCCTGATCTCCTCTATACTTAAAGCTATACTTAAAGCTAAGACATGAATGCCTGGTATCTATTGAGGGTCTTTAGACAGACTCTCTGTAGGGTATCTCTGGATGCCATTTACAAATATGACCCCCCCTCAGCCAGAAGCAACTAGAACAGTCATTGCTATTTCCCCCTCTTGGTAATCAGGGATACCTCTTCAGTGGGGAGAATATAGTAGACAGTTAAGTTAGGTAGAAATATTTCAAGCAGTCAGACAGGGCTAGGCCCTTGAGAGAGTCAATACAGAGGATTTAGACACATTAAAACTGTGGGTGAAAGTACATCTGTTGGAGGCCAGATCTCAAGATAAAGACAGAACTCTTTCCTGTTTCCTAGTGAGCGAAGGCGGCTCGTGGATCTGTGAGACCCCGAAGTTAGGACTTTTCTTCTCACACCCAAGGCCGCCCCTGGTGGCTCTGCAGCTGTCACCATGCTACAAAATGAATATATTGAATTACACTGCAAACGGTATGGGTATCGTTTGGATTACCATGAGAAAAAGAGAAAGAAGGAAAGTCGAGAGGCTCATGAATGTTCAAAGAAAGCAAAAAGAAAAAAAAAAATTATTGGCCTGAAAGCTAAACTCTACCATAAACAGCGCCATGCAGAGAAAATACAATTGCAGAAGACTATAAAGATGCATGAAAAAAAACAAACAAAAAAATGATGAAAAGATCCCACAAGGAGCAGTACCTGCCTATCTGCTGGACAGAGAGGGACAGTCTCGTGCAAAAGTACTTTCCAACATGATTAAACAAAAACAAAAAGAAAAGGTGGGAAAATGGGAAGTCCCTTTACCCAAACTTCGTGCCCAGGGAGAAACAGAAGTATTAAAAGTTATTCGAACTGGAAAGAAGAAAAAGAAGGCATGGAAGAGGATGATTACTAAAGTCTGCTTTGTTGGAGATGGTTTTACCAGAAAACCACCTAAATATGAAAGGTTCATTAGGCCAATGGGCTTATGTTTCAAGAAGGCCCATGTAACACACCCTGAACTGAAAGCCACCTTTTGCCTGCCAATACTTAGTGTGAAAAAAAAATCCTTCATCCCCACTGTACACAACTTTGGGGGTTATTACCAAAGGTACAGTGATTGAGGTGAATGTCAGCGAGTTGGGCCTTGTGACACAAGGAGGCAAGGTTATTTGGGGTAAATATGCCCAGGTAACCAATAATCCTGAGAATGATGGATGCATCAATGCAGTCCTACTGGTTTGACAGCTGTTTCACACAATAGCTTCCTACACTCACTGAAGACTACAGACCGATCAGAAAAACCTATTACTGGGAAAACTGCTGAACAACTTTTATAATTGCAGTCATCAAGAGAACTATTTATTAAATTGTAAAAACATTAAAATGGCCCAGTTTTACAAACTGGTCTTTTTATTGGGGTCTGCTAGGAGTGAGATTGAACCACTGAAAAAGTAAACATCAGTCTTTGCGTTAAAGAGTGGGTACTCAGCAACACAGATCTCTCATTCCTGAAAAAGCCACTTGCCAGTTTTTAAAGGTCAGTGCAAACTTAATTTAGGGACCAAGGGCTAGGAAATCTGCTCAAGTCTATTTTACTTCATCATCAATTAATCCTAAAAAAAAAAAGCATTAAGAAACAGTAGTGTTTCAGTTTTTCTCAATATAGTCTATTGATAATACTTTAAGACTGTCATTAAAAGTTTATTTAGAGAATTCCAATTTAGTGGTACTGATACCTTGAAAAGAAACTTTGTTTCCAGTTAATATAAAATGGTCATGTTAGGGTTCTAACTCAAGTTTTGTGATCTGAATTAACTTGAGCTTTGGATATCTATATATTAACAATCACTAGATGCTTTAAATTATGTTTATTTTTAAAAGTCTGTCTTTGAAGTACAATCAGTATGATTAATTGTGCCTTTAACAAAATCATTCAATGTCTAAACAGATTCAGTATCTAAACATATTTTCATAAATATAATTGGGAAAAAGAGAAGGAGAGAATTTCAAAACACAGACCAAAAAACAATCACAAAATATAAGTTTAATTACACTTTAAAAAAAATACCAAGAACATAAGTACTCTCATAAGATTTGCTAGTTTGTATAATGTAACTTTTTTCTAAGTTCTATAAACAGTTGAAGTTTTAGAACATATACAGACTTTTAGAAAAGGACTATTAGTTCTTGGAAATGATGACCCAATATGATAGAATCACTTGATAGAAGCTGAACCTTTCTTGCAATTAGATTTTAACAAATTATTTTGCCACTAATAAAAATGGGTAATACATGAATTACTTAAGTTCTAGAACACAAAAAGAAAAAAACTGACTTCAGCTAATCACATTACAGACACAAGGTACAAAGTTAGCTTATTTTTTAAAAGCAAAAATAAGCAGTTTTATACAAAGGAAGCTTGATAGTATGAAGACAAGCATAATATTTATAATAACTTTCACCCATGAAAGACTGGATCACACCATAAACACTATATTACTACTAGTGAACATGAAGGGAACAAATCTAAAACACTGTTATACAGATGAAAAATTTAATATAAATTATTTACATTAAAATGTTTCAGTTTGCTGGTGTGACCAAACCTTAGATGGTATCCTAAAGGATAAAACCCAGTGTTAGAGCAGATGTTTTCATGTTAGTTAAAGGCTCAAGTGGATACAATTTATAACCTTTTCAAGGTACTTTGCTCAAGCTGCTGAAACCATGTTTAGGTAGTGTTCTGGTAATCTGCTAAAAGTAAACTGTGAATGACTGTGTTATCATATCTGCACTGAATGGAAACAACATGAATATAGACACATTTTAAGTAGAAGACTGACATTCTAAGCCATGCTGTTTGATTTTATTAAAAATCATAATAGAACCTCTCATCTTTAAAAGTAGAGAAGCTTTATAATAAATTCTTAAATATACTAATTTCTGTGAGGTCTAGCTATTGAATAAACTTGAAAGAAGTAACATTCTAAAAAAAAAAAAAAAGATAAAGACAGAATGACCAGGCCTACATACCCCCTGAGACAGAAACATTAACACTAACTTTGACATTAACATTAACATTAATTTTAGCCACCCTGATGGGTGGCTGGTACCCCCTGATTTGTCTCTTTCTAAAAGGCCCTTGTTTTTTCCCTGTATTTGCTATGTGACCTGCTTCTCTATTTGATCAATATTGCCTAAGTAGCTAAACTGTTAATCTTATTGGCTGGTCACAGTTTTGCCCTGTGTTGTGCCCATCTTGTGATTTTGAACCCGCCTCATGATTTTCCTCCCACATCATGATTTTGCTCTATAAAATGTCCTCTGTAAAATGGGGTCCACAACAACCCATTTTCCAGATCCTGTCTCATCTCTCAGGAGCTATATTTCTTTCCCCTCAATACAATTTTCTACTTTTAACCTTTGTTGTTCCTCAGAATTCATTCTTCAATTTTGGGAAACATGATCTCAGTGTATCAGACATCTAACAGTTTAGGAGTTACATCTATTTCCCCTCTATCAAAACTTTATTAAATTCATTATTTATTCTAAGGGGTGTATGTGCATGTGTGTGTGTGTGTGTGTGTGTGTATGCACCTGTGTGTGCAGTCTATAGAATTTTCCCATGTATAAGATTTGGTCATTAGCAAACACAATTTAATTTCTTTTTTGCAACTCAAATGGTATTTATTTATTTATCTTGGCTCAGTACTTACACTAAGATTTTCAATTCTTTGTTAATTACAGGTGTAAGTGTGGACATCTTTGCCTTTTTCTTGATCTTAGAAGAAAATCTGTCAATTCTCTTCTGTTCAGTGAGACATTAACTATGGACTTGTCAAATAAAACCTTTGTTGTTTTGTATTCAGTATATTACTTCTACACATATTTTGCTAAGAATGATAGCTTCTTTAAATGTTTGGTACAATTCAGCAGTGAAGTCATCAGGTCAGGGCTTCTCTTTTATAGGCTATTAGTCTTAAAACAATAGAAACACTGCAGGAACAAAGGGAGCGAGCCTTTATTGGATAACCACAGTTAAGGGCATTACCATAATATAGAAATGTTTTTTTGGGGGGACACCCTTACAGAACGAGCACATTAAGGGTATCACCAAATAGAGGGGGCCCTTGAGTTAGCCTAGGGTGCCTTAAGGTATAGACAATTACTCTGATTCTGCTCATCAGAGGTGTGCAGTTGGGCTGTAGACACTGTCAAGGTCAACTGAATTCAGCACAAATAGCAGAACAGAAACTTGGTCAGAGGCTTCTAATTGGTCATGAAATATCTATAAGTTTACTATCTTATAGATGTGTTCCTACATTATAATTGTACCCCAGCCGTCCAAGTGTGTGTTTGTGTGTGAATCTCCTGAGACGGAATAGCATATATTTTATTTTTCTTTTTATAACCACCTCTCATGCTGAATAGCTGTTACCACGTGTTCTACCATCTTCCAAAATCAGAAACAGAATTTCAAATAATAATAATTATAGTTCCTAGAGAATTGAAAATGCACTAGGACACAATCCTAAGTAATAAGTAATTCTCAAGATTTAATAATGTGGCACTTTTTTTTTGGGTGCCGGGGATTGAACTCATGACTTTGCGCTTGCCACGTAAGTAGTTTTGCCACTTAGCTAAATCCCCAGTCCAATGTGACACTTTTAAAGTGCTTCTGATGTGCTAATATATTTAATCCTCAGGCGACCCAATGAAGTAGATGCTGTTATCAGCCCCAGTTTATAAATAAAGGAGCTGAGGTGCAATGAAGTTAAGCAACATGACTGAGGAGAAGTAAATACCTATCTCAGACTGGGTTATAATGCTGAGAAGTTTATGGGTAAAATCCAGCTTTCTGTTTCCTAACTCTAGTAACCAGATAAAATCCCAAAGTTAGTTACTTGATGGCCACATAGCAAGTGAAACACTGGAGGTCTGGCTTCAAATAGCAAGGTTTAGGGCCCTGGCCTTCTTCTTGATCTTGAGCAAGTTAGTTACCCTGGCCAGGCCTCATTTCTCCCAGTGCTTTCACCATGGGATCATGAGAATGGTGCCTCTACACCAGAAAAAAGTCAGCACATAGTGGTGCATATCTGATAGTTGACATGTCATGGTCACTTAATAAACACTTGCTGATGGGATCAAGTTGACAAGGAGAGCAGACCCATGATTTTTAAAAGTCAGTCCTAACTATCTTTGTATTCTTTTGAAGCCCTCTCATTTCCCCAGCATTTGAGAAGGCAGCCTACAAAATACTACACACACTATCAGCTAATTTTAAGGCAGGCAAATAAAAATAAATAACAGCATGCAAATCTTATAATTTGAAAAGTAAAAGTGATACTGAATGCCAACTCTCTGTCTTCCTAGAAACCCTTCAGCCGTTCCTGTGTACAGGAATGAGTTGATCGTATTCATAATGCTCAAAGCACTTTATTTACTGCTTTGATTATATTACAATCACTAAAAATTTCTTCTTTGGGGGCTGAAGATACAGGTCAGTGATGGAACACATTTAGCAGTGTGTCGTCCTGGGTTCAGTCATAAGCACGAACAAACAAAGAAACAAACAAGAAAGATGTCTTCTACTCTCTTCTCCAGCCATCTTGGCATGTTCATTTATAAGAAATTTTAGACTAAAGTTTTAAAGAATGATTGGCAATTTAAGCCAGTTAAAATACTGATCTCCCAATATTTTCTGCCTTATGTTCCTTCATAATACACCTTATGTTTTTTTGTCTGATAGAATACCTGTAGCAAAAAGCTTATATCTGATTTGCAAAATAAGTGGCTCTAGAAGTACTTCTTGATTTTATCTTTAGACACATTGTGGATTAGGTGACCATAGTTTTGGAAAAGGAAGACAATCTAATGAACTGTAAATTTAAAGAACCACCAAAACTATATATTTAATAAATTCATGGACAGGGAACTGTGAGAAGTTGAATGAATGTGTCAACTCTAAGTTACTCCTTCATGCCTGGATAAAAGCCTTGGAATTCCACTTGAATTAAACTTTTATGCTAATACTAAATCTCGATGCTTAAAAATAAAAGCAAGCCATAGTTTTCCAATGGAGGAGTATATTACTATTGTTAATAAGTGAGTTAACATTGATTTAAGGTTCAAAAGTGATTTAAATAATATGTGATGAGGTACTTCATCTTACACCAGGATTTATCTCAGATTTTATTAGTCCTTGGTCTTTTCACTTGTTGGGGTGTTTTCATTTGTTTGCTGTTTCTTTGTAAATTCCTTCCGGGATGTGCTCTCGTCCTCTTCCTGCCCCGATTTTCATCTCCCCTCTCCCTCTCTTTGTCCTGGCTCTCCTTCTCCCCTCTTATTCTTCTTTCTCCTTCATTTTTGTCTTCCTCTTTCTATTCCCCTCTTTCTTTCTCCCTCTCCTCCCTCTCCCTCTCCCTATCTTCCTCCTTGATGAAGTATAGACTTTCCAGTTTTGGTGAACAAAACTTGCACTTCTACTAATTTGCTGGTCTAAAATGTTTCAAAATGTTTCTTTCTCAAAATACACGTGTTTATTTATAGTTCTTTTACAGTAAGGAAAAAAAAGACTTTCAGACTTCTGATGCCCATCATACCCTTTAACATGATCTGGTATGACCTTATTCATGTCTGCCAAGAATGTTAAGAAACTATTTGAACAGTTCAGCAGTTTATCTCCATCAACATGAGCCTGTAGCAAGGGAGGAATGTTTGACTTGAAAATGATGAAGGAGCATTAAGTAAGTCAAAGTACTGAAAGATATATAATAGTTTTAAATAGCTTATGATGTTTAATGTTGTTTTACTTTTAGTTCATATGGTAATAAAACTTTAATAAAAGTCTTTTTGGAAAAGACAACTATAAATTCACCTACAAAAGAAGAAATACTAAGGTTGAATTTTTTAAAAAATACTTTGAAAAAAAGTGTGTTCTCTACAGATGTTAAATAATTTAATGTCATTGAAAACAGAAAGCAAAAATAACCCTAAGGCCTAATGACAAATGGACATATAGCTAACAATGTTAGTGTTCATGAAGCATACTTTTCTCAACCTGAGACTATTATTCAATATTTGAGCACACACACCTACACACACATTTGTACAGTATTTGCAAAAAAGAAAGGATTCGATCTAATGTGTCAGTTTGGAAATCTTTCTCTCCTTGGGAGGCATTTCCAAGAGGTAGAGAAATGGTCCAAATGGATGTCAAGATCCTATTCTTAAATAAGAGCATTAAAATCTTAAAAAGTTATTTATGTGCAAATTGGTTTGCATGCTAAAAACTTGAATGGAAAATTATTCCTCTTTTCACTGTCTCTCCACAAACTAATTAAACTCCTGCGTTACAGTTAGGCTAGTCTTTGAAGTCATCTGGTAAGGAGTGTGAGCTGTAACACCTTCCACAAGGAATTGCACCTGACTGTTGAGCATACGGAGAGGATAAAGGACCTGGAGGTGTGTGGCCACCATTGGTCACCTGACCTCACCCTCTAACACTAGCATAAAAAATGCCTCCTCCCAAGAGAGATGAGGAGCTTATAGCATAAACTTTTACTGTTTTTAAGCAGCCTAACACTGTTACTAGAATAACCCCTGGTATCTAACAAGCTTTCTGGAACACATAACACATTTATCATACAACAATTAGAAAACAAGGTTAAATCCAAAAATAAAGTCTATAATCTGATTGCTAACACAAATATTTACTAATATTTACTGTTTATTTAGTGTTTACTTGGTGCTGTTACTATACCACATTCTTTTTTTGTAAACCACATTCTCTATAAACATCTCATGTGATCTTTATAGCAACCTTAGGAGAGTGGCATTATTATGCCCATTTTACAAATGAAGATGCTGAGGTTTAAAGAGCTTAACATAGTTAATCACAAGAATGAGTTTTAACACAGATATGCCTGACTCCAAGGCCTTAAGTTCTTAATCTTTATGTAATATATCTACCTTATGTTTATTAATGCCAGAAAATTGTGTTATTCTATATAATCTCCTTTATAACAGTTCTTAAAATATAGCTCTATAATGAAGCAAGTGTAAGAAAGAAGAACATTAAGTAGGAAACATGTAGTATATAAAATTTTTATTTTAAAATACATAAAATATCTGGATTTTATTTCTAAGATACTTAAATGATATTAAAAGTTAAATACCTGAGAAATGACAAAAAATGACACACCATAAAGAAAAATGCTCAGACTTATCAGTCAGTAGCATACGCCCTGTACTGTGCACACATAATTATCTACAAATAATTATTGATTATGTTAAGAACATGTTGAGGAAACTATAGCAGACCAGTGTATTATTCTTCTGTTAGAATTTATCTTTCTGCCATGGTTACAAAAACTATGTATTTTTCTAGGGGATAATGTAGAAAAAGTATATGATAAAAATATGGCTTACTTATTTTTTGACAAAGTGGATTTATTTGATTGCCAAAAGTATACAATTGAAATAAAAGCCAGGTGTGGTGATGCACTCCTATAATCCCAGTGCTCAGAAGGCTGAGGCAGGAGGATCCTTGGAAGTTTGAGATCAGCCTTGGCTACAAAGTGAGCCCAAGGCCAGCCTGAACTGCATAATGAGACCCTGTCTCAACACACACACACACACACACACACACACACACACACAAATTGAAATAAATAATGAAGCAGGACACAAAGTAAGCACACTTTTTACAGCTGGGAAAAATAAGGGTTTATATTTACAGAATGAGAGATCAATTAAAGTCAATACACATAATTTATGTTTTGTCATCACTAGATTTTCCTCATAAATTTATGTACTTGAACTTATTTTTCAAAAATTTTTGCTGTACATGCTATTTGTACCATTGTATTTTATTTTTGATTATTAATGACACACATTTTGGCTTAGCATTAGCCTTGAAAGAAAAACTGACCAAGGAAATGTAATTAGGAAGCGGAGGGGCAGGGGAAACCCGTAGAAGCAAACATGAATGGGGTGGGAAACTGGGTGATGTTAGTACAGGTCTATCATGAATACAAGCAATCAGAGTATGATTGTGGTTGCATTGGAAATTTATTCCAAAGACAATTAGAAAATGTGAAACCATACAGAAAACATCTTTCAAATTATTCTTCCAAAATTGAATGCCAATTTCTGTGTGTGTGTATGTGCTTATATTTATTACAGTTATTGTATTTATAATATAAAAGCAAAAGCACTTTTCCTTAATGAAAAGGTTTTAAAAGACAAAATTCAGAGGTTTCATTAAACATTTGAATCCTTGATTTTCCCATAAGTTATTCTTAGATTTCTAATAAATTTCAAACACTAATTCCACATTTGTTTCTGGACATGTTATTATTTTGGGGTGGGACAAACAGACCAACTTTAGTCATAAAACTGAAAAATACATGAACCATATCTCTCATGAAATACATCCTACATGAAACTATATATGACACAGGACAATGGTTTAAGTTAGCTGCTCACAGACATTCATTTCTTGGAAATATTGCCAAGCAATGGTTTCTTCCTTGGGCACCTTACAAGTTTAAGAGCAGATTCTGATGGGTCACATTTCTTTGCTCTGGTCTAAAGAGACTTTGGATCACTTAGGTGTATTTTCAGTTTTATTTCTTCCAATAAAGATTTAATAAACTGAGGGAAAACTAACAGGAGATTCAGAGAAGAGGCAAAGGGTATGGATATTTAAATGTGGCATTTGAACCTGTGCAAAGTGGGAGTCCAGAAAAGCAGGTCAGACCAGGGGAGAGCTGCGAGCCACCAACTTCTGTCCCACACCAATGAAGGACAGGTGCAGTGAGGTAGAGAAATCCCTGTCTTGAAGTCTGGTCCGGTCCCACAGTCTCAGTGGCCCCTGAAGTCTCGTAATGGGAGTTTGGGTCCTGAATGTAGATGATACAAAGCTCTCCTTTGGTATTTTTCATATAGGCTGGGTTAAAACTAGCCAGTGTGCTGGGTGTGGTAGTGTAGGCCTATAATCCTAACATTTAGGAGTGTGAAACAGGAAGATCTCCATGAGTTCAAGGCCAGTCTAGGCTATCATAGCCAAACCCTGTCTCAAACAAACAAACAACCCCCAGCAAATGCTAGGTAATATTTATTGAGTGATTTAAATTATATTCTAGTCAAGTGCCTCACATTAATTAAGTTACTGAAATATATATCACAGGAGACAGATATTATTGCTTCCTTCAGACTTATTGGATACTTGAATCTCAGAGGAATCTGGCAACCTACACAAATACCACTTACAAAATTAGTAGAAAGGAGGCATAAATTTGTACCCAAAGTCTGATTCCAGATCAGGAAAACTCAACCACACCATGGTCTTCTGAAGGATTTTGAAGCAGTTCTTAGTAGCCAGCAAGTTAGAAATCTACCTAGTCTGTCTTGTGTGTGTTAGCTACTTGATGACTTCTTTGACATGTTTAAATTTCAGGAGCAATAACTAGTTTAGTAGACAAAACAGGTATATTTGTAATGAATGGTAGGTATCTAATTTGCAATGGATATTCAAATTTGTTTCAGGACAAACATATCACTTCATTTTAATCTCAGCATAATTTCTGTCTCTAGTAGGCCTGAGCCTGGCGATGCTACACAGCATTTCAGAATGAGTATACCTAATTGTAGCAGTGAAGGCTTCATGCTGGAATTAAGAGCTGTCATTTCACATGGAAGAATTCCTCTTTTTCACACTGATGTCCCATTGCACTGCATGAAAGTGTCTGTCATTTTAGGAAATCCAGTGTTTGAAAATCAAGTAGTAGATAATTACTTACAATATACAATAATTTATTGCAGAACCGTAGATCATCAGCATTATATATAAGGTTTATATAATAAAAATATAACTACATTGAACTTGGAAGTTTGTTGAATAAGGGAAAATCTATTATCTTTAATTCACTATTCCCCCACATGGAACAAAGACATCTTATTCTGTGTAAGTTTTAAGTGTGTAGTTGTGAAAAACAAATGTGGCCAACACCACATGACAATACTTTTTAAAGTCTTTTCAACTGAACATCAAATCAAAGATATATGCCTGATAGTGTCTTTTTAAAGAAATAGCACTGAAACAACTAGACACAGATATACTCTTCATAAAAAGTTAACTAAAAAAAAAAATCACTAATAGACCAAAATGTAAAATGAAATTCTGTAAACTTTATAAAAGATAGTTGGGCTTGATGATAATTTTTTTTAAATAGAACATCAAAGGAAAGAAAAAGTAATCATTCATTAAAATTAAAGTACTCTCTATGAGGAAAATTGGTAAAAGAATAAAAAGACAGCCTACAGAATGACTAATATTTGCAATCACAAAAGATTTATAACTAAAATAAAAGAACATTTGAAATTCATTAAGAAAATTTGTCAATTTATAAAATGGACAGAAGTTGTGAACAGATATCAGATGGTGAATATTCATATGAATAAGATATTTAACATCATATTTCATGAGGGAATTGCAAATTTAAAAAATGAAATACCATTACATATCTATTAGAATGTCTAAAACCTAGACCCATGGACAACACTAATGCTAATGAATGCTGAATAACAAAAGGAACTCTTATTTATTTCTGGTGAGAAAGCAAAACAATAAAGGCACTCTGAAAGAATGTTTGACAGTTTCTTACTACCCATATATTGGCTTATCATATAGGTCCATAATCATTCTCCTAGGCTTTTACCTAAAAACTTGAATACACACAAAACCCCACTTATGAGTTGCTAAGCAACTAGAAATAACCAAGATGTCCTTGAATAGGTGAATGCATAAATAAACTATATCTATATAATAGAAAATTATTTGGGAATAAGAGGAAATGAAATATCAAGCCATCACAAGATGTAGAAGGAATTTAAGTACTTATTGCTACCAAAAGAAGCCACCAGAGGGGATTTAGCTATGTTGTATAAATTCCTGCCTGGCAAGTACAAGGTCATGAGTTTGATGTCTGGCACACACACACACACACACACACATACACACAGAAGCTGCCAGAAAAGACTATGAATTTTATAATTCCAACTACTATTTAGCATTCTGCAAAATAGACCAGTAGCTGCCAGGATGTATCAGTCAACTTTCACATTGCTGAGATATAATACCTGACACCCACAATTGAAAGGAAAGGTTTAATTTGGCTCATGGTTTCAGCAAACTCAGTCAATGGTAGACTGGCTCCCAGGCAGAAATATCATGGATGAGAGGTATGGCAGACCAAAGATTATCTATCTATATCATAGTCTATTCATCTGTGCATAGACATTTGGGTTTTTTCCACCTTCTGGATATTTTGAACAGGGTTTCAGTGAATATGAGTATGCAAATTTCTCCTCAGGATATCTTTTGAATTATTTTGAATACGCAATGCAGAATAGGATTGATATATATCTATATCTATATATCTATATATATATATATATATATATATATATATATATATAATCTCACACTTTTTAATTGAGAGCTTAATTTATACTGGGCATGTGCCCCAGGCTCTTTGTGATTTATACAGCTTGACAAATTCTCCCTTTCTTAATTCTGGCCGGGATTCTTATGATGAATTTCTAACTGATCTCATCAACCTTTGTTTGCCCCACTTCCCTTTCACAGATACTTCAAAAGACTATTCCTAAGTGTCATTCTCTGTTCAAACACCTTCACTGGTTCCCTGTTATCTACTCCTCATCTTCTCATAAGACCCAGTTGATGTCCTTCAAGAGTCTATCACTCGGAACACCGGCCCACTTGCCATTTGCCGAGTACCTCTCGTGTTTTCTCTCCGCTCTAGTTTTGTTGATGCCAGAATTCCTCTTCTCTCTTCATTTCTAATGCTGCAAGAAGTAAATGTCCACTTCAAATGTTCACATTGCAATTGTGTTCAGTTTTGCCACCTTTATGCTTCCTTCTCTCAATTGGATTCTAACTTCTTTGCAAAGACAGACTATACTTTTCTTGGTTTTGAATTATTTGAAACTCTTAACACAGTGCTTCTAAGGGCACCCTAGGGACACATCCTGGGAAGATGGAAATACCAAGGGGTCATGGTAAGAGTGGTCAGTCAGGTCAGAGAAGTTTCAAACCTCAGCTTGTTCAGGAGCTATGAAACCAGGGCAAGGCATTTCACTCTTCGAGATATAAGTTGCTTGGAGGGGTGATGTCATATGTACGACATAAGGTTATTGAAGATTGTGTGTAGAGTTGACATGTATTAAGATTAGGAATGATAGTGGTGAATTTGCATTTCTTGGAATTTTCCTTTGGAATGTCTCATCTTTTATGTGAAGATATTTCACCCCCCTCATCAGCTGAGAAGGCAAAATTGAAGCAAGGAAGAGCACAGTACTGTATCCAAGTTTAGATGTATACTTACTAAGAAATTACTGTAGTACTTGTCAACTGATAAATTTGTAGGCATCTCCATCAAATTCCATTCTACACATTAGGGTACATAGCATGTACAGAGGTCTCAAATAAGTTCATGGAACATGATGAAAAGCTATCTATAAAATGGTACTATATACTCCATTGCTAAGCATCCCAAGTTTCATTTCTCAGCCTTGTAATTTATCTATTCTGAGAAATAGGGGGAATCCAAGAATGTTTATCGAGATTTTTAAAAGTCACAACAATAACAACTAATGTGGGTCCTCTCTCTCTCTCTTTCCCTCCTTCACTCTCTCCCTCCCTCCTCCTGTTTCCTTAGAAAAAGTGGGATCAATGAGACCCCTAAGGTACTGTGACTATGTGAACAGCGGGCGGTTCTGAGCTTCTCCTATTTCTATTGAAATAATCTTAAAGTTTGACTCCAAGTTCTCCAGTGGTGGGGAGTCAGCAGAGCTCCCGGAACAGCACCGCTGTCCTCCGTGCAGCCCTGGGGAGTGAGTCCCGCTGACCCCGCACGGTGACCTCGCCAGGCCCCTCTGCTGGCCTGGGAGCGGGACCAGGCGCCTCGGACCCTCCCGCGGGAGGCGCGCGGGGCGTGGAGGGCGTGGGCCGGGGGCGGGGCGAGCCCCGCAGCTCGGAGCTCCGGGAGCTGTCAGTGTCAGGCTCGGGAGAGGAAGTGATCGCTCCCGGAGGAGCGCGAGCCGAAGCCGGCGCAGCGTGAGACAGCACATCCTGCCCGCGCCGCCGCGCTCCGCGCTGCGCACCGCCGCCGCCGCCGCCGCCGCCCTCGGAGCCCGGCCCGCGCCGCGCGCAGGTAAACCCGGCCGCGGGGTCGCGTCCCTGCCCGCCCGCTGCGGCTCGCGAGCCCGTGGCAGCCGCCCCCGCTGCAGCCCCCGCTGGACCGGCCCGGCCCGGCCCGGCCCCTCCCAGGCTCCCGCGGGCACCGCGGGGCCCAGAGGTTGGCACGGAGCCCCCCAGCGGCGGCCCCGACCGCAGCTCCCCCCCTGGGGCCGAGCAAGGGTCCGCGGGGCCGTCACCTGGTCGCCCACCTTGGGAGCTGGAGGGGCGTGTGGCGCCCCCGCCCCGCCCTCTAGGGGAGCAGGGAGCGTCGCTGAGCGCGCACCCCGTGGGCCCCGGGGGAGGGGGCGCGGAGCGGCGGGGGGGGGATGCTGTTGGATTTCATTTCCGAGTTGTCTGCAGAGCGCTCGGATGCTGTCGCTGCTGCCCGCCAAGTCGGAGGGAGCGAACGCAATTCCAGCAGGGCTTTAATTAAACACTCGCGCAAGAAGATAGATGCCAGTTTCTCTGCGCGCTGCGCGAAAGTGCGGGTGCGGGTGCGGGTGCGGGTGCGGGGCGCGTTGTGGTAAACACCTCCCCGCTGCCGGGCTCTCCTCCCCCTCTCCCTCCACCCGGCTTCGCTCCGGCCTCAGCCAGGACTGCGTCGTCATGGTAAAGGCGGTGATCCCGGCAGCCCTAGTGGAAACGCCGAGCCGCGCGAGTCTCTGCACTCGTCCCTGGCTCCTCAGGTTCGCGGAGGCCCAGGCCCAGAACAGGCGATTACTTCGGAAGTGAGAGACTGGACAGAACGTTGCCTATGGAGCCCATTCCCTGTGCTGGCCGCCGCTGCCCCTAGGTAAGGGGCAGGAGCCCCTGGCCAGCCATGTTCCTGCTCGCCGGAGACTTCTCGCACTCCAGAGTTGTAAAAAATCGCTCCCAAACATTCCAGACTAGCGGAAAGCGTATCTAACAGTGAGGCACAGGGAACTGCGGCCGACATCCTGGACTAATGCTAGCTCAGATATGGGTGACTGTCTCTATATACATTTTAGCAGTGGGGATAATTATAGAGAAACATGGTCAGCGTTAGAAAGTTTGAGATGGGAAGGTATAGTGCACACAGCAGCCGAGGGTACTGGTGGGAATGTAATACTTCCTCTGCTTGTTCACTATGCCAAGTTTGCTCCCAAAGCTTTAGTGTGGGGAAAGGGTTGCAACTCTGCTTTCCTGACTGATTCTCAATGAGATAAAATCCTGTTCTCCTGATAGCACTTAGGGCAGTATGTGCTCGTCCTTGGAACTGACTCAATCTGGGATCCACGCCCCAGGAGCCACTCCTCTAACAATCTTCTAAGCCAATACTGAGACTTTGTACAAATTGCTTGAGAAACTTGGGCAAACTTTTGCAACCTGTCCAGCTCTGGGCCGCATTTTTGGCCGGGTATATCTCTTGCATCCCTTGCTTGTCTCAGTCTTCAGGTTCCCATGCACCTGTTTCCTCTCTTCTTGGGTGTCTGGGAAGCAGCAGCCTCCAGTGCGCAGCCCCGGGATGGGGATGGGGGGTGGTAGCTGGTCCACTCCCAGCTTTTCTTTCTCCTTTTCTACTGAAAACATGCCTGAGAATCTTTGGCTGGTAAAGGTTTACATCTTTATATCATCACCATTAGGGATACTGCAAAGACCAACTTGACCCTCAGGAAAAAGGGGCAATGTTGTTAAACTACTGGTCTATTATCTCCAGTTTCTGACCAGCTTCTGAGATGGCTAGAGGAAACCATTCAGCATTTCTGAAACCACATTTTATTTCTAAGAGGAGCAGTATGAAATTTACCCCCAAGAATTCTCCTTTCCAAAGCACCACTTCTTGCATTGATATTTAGTAAATGAAACTTTCCCTTGATTTTAGTGCTGAGCCAAGTGATTTTGGGGGGATCCATAGGCTCTGTCCATACTCAAAAGCTAAGTAGAGCAATGCATAAAAGGCACGCCAAGCTTTAAACCCAGGCTACCCTGTAAGCACAAACTTGTCGGTAAGCTTTGTCTTAGTACCCTTATGACTTCTTTTACGCAGTTTTCAGCATTTAACCTAGCATGGGGTGAGTCACACATGGCTGCAGACATAGGTATACCATGCCCCCTCCTTTGTTCTCCCCACCCTTTACTGCACCAAGCAAGAGAAAGGTTGATAACAATAGCTCAAGTGTACGGAGTGTATTATCGCATATTTTATTTCAAAATCTTTTCACATGTATTAATTTATTTAACTTTCATGACCTTATAAGATATTGTTCATAATACTGCTTTACTAATGAGGAATTTATGACACAAAGAGAGCACATGACTTTCTGAAGCTTGCTTAGCTACTAAGTTGCAGGGGCAAGATTTGAACTCTGAATCTGTCTGGACTTTTTGAAGCACTTTTCTATACCATAAAATAATTCCATTGGTTAATTTTCATTTATTAAATACAAGGTCCATTCCTTATGTTGTCTTAATTCTTAGTTTAATCTTATGAAGTAGAATACATTATTCTCTGTATTTTATACATGACAAAACTAAGTGACATACTCAAGGTTATCGCTAATCAAGGGCAGAGACAGGAGTCAAATCAAACCAGAACTCATCCATTTTGTCTACCATCTTCAGTGAGAAGTGGAAAATGCTCCACATTTCTTTCTCTGGGAGCAAAATCCCTTGCAGCCACCAGTGTAGCTGCGGTTTTTGCCCACTGGTTTGTAAATGTGGGTGACACCACAGCAGACTCAGAGTTAACCCATGGCCTTTTGACATAAAACATCGCATTAGTTCTGCCTCCTTTATGGCACTAGCTAATTGCCCATAACGATTTTTGAATCTCAAATGTCCTGAAAATAATGGCTCCCTCCATCAGGGATCCCTTTAACTAGAAACTCTTTGGGGAACTTGTCAAGGACAATGAACTTCTAAGGTTAAGTGCTTTTGTGAAGTGACTAAGGTCATTTTATTTTTCTTCTTTGCAATACATAATTCTCGTGTGAATCCGTGTTAAAAAAAATAAAAGAATTGTTCCTCTTGGAGGAGTTTTCGCAGATATTTTGGACTGACTTCTTGTCTTTGCTCTGAGGCCAGGATGTCATAAGGAAGCTTGTGTTACAACATAAACTCCATGGCCCAGGTGCTGCTGCAGAGGAGCCCACATTACACAGCACCCTGATTCTTTGGGGGAGTCTTCTTAAAGCCATAAGCACCAGAGAGGAGGGACACAAATACTTTCCAGGTGATCACTGAACCCACGAAAATTAAGGCAGAATTTTATATTTGTGCATAAATGCAGCTTCAAGGGGGAAAACTACAGTATTGTAATTAAAAAGAGATGAAGTATCACTGGCTTATGTGTACTGTTTAGAAAACAGGAGAGAAGCAAAAGCTATTCTGCTGAATGTGTTGAAGGCAATCCAAAAGCTATTGTGTCAGGGCCAGCCAAGACAAAAATGTTCTTGGCTGTCAAGACATTTCTGCATTTCACTGGGAGCCCAGGTAGCAGGAACAACCTACTGTAACACATGCTGCAACCTAGTAAGGGCTCCATTAATCGGGCCCTTCCTCTGTACATGGTCGGAGCTTTATTATTGCTGTGTTCATCAAATCATCTCACCATCCCTGCAATTATTTCACAAACAAGGAAATGCTTGGATGAATTCAGCCACTTGGTCAAGGCCTCAGGAAGCCAGCTAGTGGCAGAGCTGGATTTCAAATGCAGATCACCCTGGTTCCAAAATCTGTTAATTCTCTTCCTCCCACATTGCATCATTTCTCTATCTGGGTGAGTTGACAAACTGTATGGTTTAGTGTAGCTTTTTATTGTGGCAGCACTGAGAGTCCCCCAAGAAAAGCCTGCAAGTGTTACCAAAGGGAAAGAGAAAATTATACATCTCTCAGTGAGGTAGAGGATAATCAAGCCCTGCTTTTCTTGACGTGAGACACAGCCCCAATCATGTGGCTCTGACATGTCACCTGGCATCTTGCTGAATAACAGATATGTAGCAGCTTACACCTAACAGCCCAAAATCTGGCCAGGGAGGGTACAAGTCAGAACCTGATTCACTGCAAAGATATGTTTGCTTCCAGCCTGCTCATCCTTCAGGGCTCCCCGATGGAGTGGCCACGTTACCATCTGGAACTGTGGTTTGGCACTAAATCCTGGGAAACCCTCAACTAACTAGAGGACCGCTGTGCTGTTTTTGTTTCATAGCAATCCTGAAATCATCTCCAGTGACTGCTCTTGTTTCCAAAGTATTACTCAAGGTTTAACATTCTTATACTTTTCTGTTTTCCTGCTATGCTCTTACAGAACTCATTATTTCATTTTTGTGGGACAGAATAACTAATGCCATCAAGATAGCGAATATCCAAAACAGAAACTTCTGTTAGAGGTTTTTAATTTTTATTTTTATTCATGCATGTCTGTAATACATGATGCTTATATTTATTGTGGGGAGCTGATACATATACACTATACATTTTAATTCTTTTACATCCTCTTCCTGCCCTCGGTTCTCTCTCTTGTTCCCTTTTTCATTTACAAAAGATCTATCTCCATGTTTCCTATTATGCATCTTATTTTGCTCTTTAATTTATTTATGTTTTCAGCTTCTCATACAAGAGAAACCATGTGATATTTAAGTTTGTATCTCTGATTTATTTCACTTGACATTATATTCTCAAGGTGCATTCCTTTTCCTATGAATGACTCAATTTTATCCTTCTTTATAGCAGAGCAGTACTCCATCATGGAAAGACCTCATTTTCTTTATCTATTCATTGTTGATGGACATATAGGCTACTTCCTAGATTTAACTATTATATAAGTTGGGCTGCTATAAACATAGGTATGGATGTATCATTGTTGTGTGATGTCTTTAACTCTTTTAGGAAAGTGCTTAGGGAATAGCTGGACTGAATGGAATTTCTATTTTTAGTTTTTTGAAGAATATTCATAGTGATTTCCATGGTGATTTGCCAGTCAGCATTCACACCAATAATGTAGAAGGGTTCCTTGCCCCTACCCTGTGCACTGTCACCAACATTTGTTATTATTCAATTTATTGATGATATCAGTTCTTTTTGGAGTAAGAATTTCAGTGTTGTTTTGATTTGTATTCCTCGAATGGTTAAAGATGTACAACATGTTTTCATATATACATTGGCCATTTATACTTCTTCTGAGAAATATCTATTCATTTGAGTTGCCCATTTTTTGACTGTGTCTTTTATTTTGAGAAGTCTAATTTTTTTTTGCATTATTATATAGGCTGGGTATTAGTCCTCTATCTGACAAATAGCTGACAAATTTTTTTCCCATTCTGTAAGTTTTCTCTTTACTCTATTGTTTTTCCCTTTGCTGTGAGAAGCTTTTGTTGATTTTTGTTCTTTCTTTGCAATTATTGATTTTTGTTATTTCTTTGCAATTTGGGTTTTGTTGATATTGTCCATTGAAACTAAGTATTACACTTAACTACAATATCAAAAGTATATGAATAAGTTTTTAAGCAAAGGAATACTTTTATACATTCTGTGGTCAATCAAGCACATTAAAACTTGGGATTTCTTTTTCTTTTTTTCTAGTAATATGGAAGAAGGGGTTTTGTGAACTTGGAGTCCATAAATGATTCTGTAACCCCAAGCACTTTCTCTGGTATGTCAGTTTTAGAGAAGCATTCACATCTGGAAACAAATGTCATGAACTCTTCACGCTCTTATGTACTTTTGATAAAATCTTCGTAGGCCGGGGCATGCATAAGTCAGTTTGCAGATCCACATTTAAGGAGCACAGGTGTTCTGCTTTGGGTCCAGGTAGAGAGGTAAATATGTCAGTCAGACTCTTTGCCTTTGTCCAAGTGGCTCAAGTTAGAAGTGGATGGGGCAGGAAGGAGCTACACAGGACTGCTGGTTTCATTTTCTGCTCTCAGGTACAAGTGACTACTATGTAGGGATACCGCTCAAGCTGAGATGACTACTGTACATGGGCAACTCTTGCTTTATTTATTTATGTATTTAATTTTATTGGTACCAGGGATTGAACTCACAACCTCGCACTTGCCAGGCAAGTGCTTGTGTTGCTGTCTTGCTGAATTTAATCATTTTTAGTAAGATCCTTTGAACTTCCCACAGAGGGTCTTACAAGTAGTAGAAACTCAACAAGCTGAAATAAAAGCCAGGATAAATCCTACTTAATTTTCCTTCTCTTCTACATTTGAATCTCTTCCTGTGGGATCATTTCAATGTATTTAGTAGAAACATTCACCTCCTGCAGTGCAGCACCCATGGTGACTCTGGGCCAGATAGGACTGGAGTTCTCAGCTTCCTGAATCAGGATTATGTGGAGCATTTCTGCCTGGGCAAAGTGAAGCTTAGGAACTTCTCATTTTAGAAATGACAGGCAAGATGGTTTGAGTCTTGCATTTTCCTCTGTGAGCTCCTAAGACTAATTCTTTCAGTCTAGCTTTGATCTGACACTCTGCTGAGCAAAGCAGCACTTTGGTTTTTTCTAAGGGGAGGAAGGAAAATTTTGATTCATTATCAGATTTATGTTTCATTCTAATGTCAAGTGAAGCCAAGAGTAACAAGCATTTTGAATAGCTCTAATGAAGAATCAATAGCACAAAATTTTATACTTTGCCCACAATCAGTTTCCCTTTTATAATGCATACTGAATTATCAGCACAGGCTTGAAATGGTGCCCATTTCTTTGGTGGACAAGATGAAGAGTTTATTAATTAAATTGGAGTAAGGTTCTCCACTCTAGGATGCATTTTCCCCCCATAACCTACATATGGAAGCTTTTAAATGTTTCTCAGATCACTGAGTGTTCAAATGATCCAGTGTGCAGTGAATGATCTGAGAGTCTGTCTCAGAACCAACTTGTGGAATGTCAGGAGTCGGTGGGTTTGGATGATTGAAAGGGCAGTAGGCCCTGTGGGGAATGTGTGTGTTTTGACACAGTGTCCTATTTTAAAATGACGCCACCTCTCCTGTTTCACCATCCGCCCTATTAGTGTCAAAATAGCAAGGGGTTGTGGGAACTGGTGTGTATTTTTGTGGCAGAAGAATAACAAAAAACTTCTCTGCTTGCTGCCTTTAAAAGTGTGACATTGTTCACTAGCAGGGGTATAGGTTACCGCTGATTTGGAAAGAGGATCCTCCTTGTTTGTATGCTCCAGGCTTGCAGGGAAGTGAAAGTCTATTTACATAAGTTAAAATGCCAAACTAAATCTCCCCACGAAAATACAGCCCACCCAAGAACAGTGTAAGGGCTAGGTATGGGGTTTTAAATACTGACAGATTTTCTTGGTTTTGCTTTTATGCTTCTTAATATTTTCCACATTCTTCTGTAAAGTAATTGGCAAATTAAAAATGGGTGAAAGTCACTATCTTATGCCATACAAGTTGAGAGGGGAATTAGACTCATTTCCCTCGGAAGTTTCTCATTTTCCAAGTAAAGAATTATGAATACCTAAAATGTGAAAGTCGACAAATAAAAGATTTGAGGTTGAAGTAGGTAGAAAAATCAGGTTACAAAGCTGTTATGGGGGAGGAGGAAGACAGTGTCTTCACATCCCTGGGCATTCTGCCCAGGCTGAGCCGTTTATCTCCATAAAATGGGCCAAAGTTTTGAGGCTGGGTTGGGAAATGGGAACATCAAAGTCAATACCATGGTCATCTCCCCAAAAGTGTCTGTTTAGAATATAAAGGAACCCAAAAGGAGCCCATTTAGAATATAAAATGCATAATGATATCATGAAGAATGTAAGCTTCCTAGAAAACTGAGTATACAAATCTAGAATTTTACCGATGATGAATAAAAGAACATAGGGATGAAAGTTAACATTCTTCAGTAGTGTTTTTGTTTGTTTGTTTGCTTGCTTTTTTGTTTTAATTCTAATCAAGAATATTCATTTAGGACCTATGCAGTGCCAGCCATGAATAAGACTGAGCACCTAGTGGGCACATGAAAATGAACAAGACGCAGGTCTTAGGGACTGATGTCTAATCAGAGAGAAATGAAGAAGTTTGGTATCTACAACACATGGTTTTATGTTGTTACACATACCACATATGAAATGGTGATCACATGTAGTAAAATTTGGTAAGTACCTGATAAAGGTTTGACAAAGTACAATGGAGACTCAAGAATGAGAAGTAACTAATAACTAAGTGAATAGTGACTTTGAATTTACAGGCAAAACATTTCTTTTGATGTTTTAGTGTTCGTACTCCTCCTATGTTCTTAGATTCAATTTGATTCCAGAAAAAATTATAAAGTGATGACAATTAAAAGATACCAGATAAACATAACTTCTTGAACTGGGGTCCAAATCCCAATTTTATCACTTATTTAGATATGTAAGTTGGGTAATCTACTCTGCTTGCTTTTACCTTACTTTCTTTGTTTGCATGAAAAAATTAATGTGTCCACTTTCCTGTAGAGTGGCAGATTTTAGAAGAATAAATCCCACTTAACTTTGCATTTCCTAAAGGATTGTCTTGGATCATTTTGATATGTTTGGTACAAACACTGATTTTTTTTACAATGAAGGAAATGACCTGCTTGGCATCTGGTAGGCATCATATGAACCTGGGCTTAGTGGTAGAGGGGAGTGAAACTCCCAACCTACTAGATGTCAGGTATGAGATTGCTTTTTCTAAAATCGAAGGATGAATTTGATGAACAGAGGAGGTTAACAGCAGAATATATTTATTGAGAAAAAGAAAGCTTCTATCTGAGGGACAGAAGGGGTCCCAAGCAGGTTGCTAAAGACTATCTTTTTTTTGGGAACATTTGTAGAGTAAAATCATGAGGTGAGGTGAGTCTAAGGTAGGGAAAACCTGAGAACTCACAAGATGGACATGAGGTGGGACAGAACTGTGATCAACCAATAAGATTAATTGCTCAGTTAAAATTGATTAGATAGGGGCAAATGGGGAAGCGAGTCAGAGTCACATAGTAAGCAGGGAAGCTTAACAGCAGTAGCCCTTCCTGAAGGGGGTTGGGGTGCTGACTCCTGATTTCCTGGGGTGCTAGAGAACTATTTGGACTGTGGATCCTTAGGATGTGATTGTATTTGCTTTGCCTTTTGTCCTGAGATCTGGCCCACAGCACGAGGTGCCTGTCTCCTCAGAGGTCACAAGGTATCTGAACTTCTGCACTGGCTTCTTTGACATTTATCTGAAAGAACATACATTCAAATTTAATAATTAAGCAAGAAAATTAATATATCTGTTTAAAAACAACACCCAGCTTCACAGACACACACGCGCAGTTAGGTTACAATATCATTATCAGCAAGCCCCGTGTTTATTTGCCAAGCTGCACAAGTGTCAGCAACATCTGATACCTGTATGTCTCCATTTGACCATGTGTTGTGGGTCCTAGACACTGAGGGAACCCTGTACTGTTCCCTCCCCTACACATGTTCTATCATCGCCTAAGCTGTCTGTGCTCAAGCACCACACAAGCAAGTCATTGAAAGTATTGCAAAAATGTATAATAATGTTTCAGATTTGCAATCTTGTGTGGCTGTATTGCAAACTGTGCAGAGAGCCTCATGCAGCTCAATGAGCCTGAGCTAGCTGTGTGTAAAGGAGGGAGAACCTAGCCGCTCACCAGTGGATGCTCATGCTATGTGACTTTAAGCTCTTTAGCTTTGCCCCTGCCCCTACAAATATTCAAATGCAAAGTGGGAAAGCTCAAGGGGCCACTTTTCTCAGCCTGCGGGCTATAAGCAAGTAAGGGATGGGTAAGAGGACACTATCTTCAAAAGTAGGTTAGAGAACCTCCATCCAGTGTAACAGGAACTTCTAATGAGAACAGAGCTCATGTCCACAGAATGGAGACCTTCTTGACTCAGGGTAGTGAACTGGGCTCCTTGTGAGTGGTGAGCTCCCCATATCCAGAGGAGTTGAAGTGTGTCATCTCCACTGAGGATTGTTTGAGAAGACTCCTTGGGGAGAGGTCAGACCAACATTTAATTATTTATACATTATTTTCTCCAAATTTAAGAATCTGAAGTTCTGTAAACTAGACAGATATGTACATCACTGTTTCCTTTGGGTAGATTCTGTTATTTACCACAGGGTCAGTGTAAATAAGGGGGAGATGCCAAGTTGGAAAAAGAAATGTAACCATCTCTTCCTTTCCGTGTGTCTATAGAGGCTGAAGAAGGTGATAACCATTAAAAGCAAATGGGAAATATCACAGCCAGATTCATTCTTGACCACTTACATCACCAAGCATCCAGGGCTCATTCTTTCAGTGATTTTTGTGTTTGTCCTTCAGTAATCTCTTACTGTATCCTTCAGGTTCTTGATGTTCAGAGTCTGTTCGGCCTTCTCAAAGGCAGCAGCTAGACAAGCATGTAATTGAAAGGTTATGCCAGAAACCTCAAATACTGTACCTTTTACAGTAGGAAAAAAAAAAAAAACCCACCCAGGAGCTTACTTGGGGAATAAAGTTCCCACCTTGCATGCTTATATTATTCATAGAAGTCTTACACATGGGAAGGTATCTGTTTTAAAATAAGCTTGATTTCTCACTTTTCCACTCTTTACAGAAAAGGTGTGATGTGTAAGAGAAGTGTTAATTCTAGTTGTTTGCATTGATTAACACATTGGAGTAGATTGGACTGGCTTAACATGGAAATCTTAACTTGGTTTCCAGAGCCTTATGTGTTTTTAAAATAAAATATTTTCCTCTGCTGTGAAGCAGAATCAAAAAGCAGAAACAATTGCCTTGGCTCAGTTGTGGCCTAAAAGTACAGCACCAAATGCCCGCTTCCCAGCTTGTCCCCCTGGGGCACTTGTGCCACTCTGACCCCAGTGGACTTGATACAGAGCCCCACTGAGCTGTGCTGATCCCCACACAGGCTGGTGCCCCCTGCCTCACACTGTTCCCCTCCCAGTTCACATCCCACCCAGCCACATGTGCAGCTCCTCCTTCATGAAGGCCACGCAGTGCCGTGATTCGCATACGCATGTCCTGTCCTTAGTGCTTTATTGTAGTCAGGGGTTTCTCCCACTGTTCCATGCAGTGAGGTGGTTATTACTGGCTTTTAAAGACAGGGTTTATCTCCTTTAGTGTGTAAGTCCCACAGTATCCAGATCTGGAACCAGTTACACGGGGTCTCCTGATTCTTAGCAAATTAAAAAAAAAAATTTGATTTAAATTTGGGGATGGGGTAAAATTTTCAATGTGCAATCACTTTGTAAAGACATTGTAATTCTTCCAACTTTACAAAAGCATGGGGGATCTTGCTCAGATACCAAAAGGTTATCCTATTTTCTGATGTATGAAGGAATCATCACACCTGCCTGTCTGACCCCTGCTCCCTTCCTACAAAAGTCACCATGCATCAGGGACTGGAGTTGTGGGGGAGAAGTGTGCTCTGATCTGCTGGGTAGCTGTGTGTTCACATGCTGAGGGCATCACCAGAAAACACTGGTTGGGCATCAATGTCTTATCTGTAGTAAGTTGATACACTGCAGCTGTGGAAGCAGACATGATCAGAGCCAGTACTGAACTGTACAGACAGGCAGGATTAAGATCTGAATCTTAGTTTTGAGGATCTACAGATTATTCTTATGTACCCCAGATTCTCTGGCAATTCAGTGATTGATCACCCAGTGTAAGAACATACAGTATATTAGGCCAACTCATGAACTTGGCAGAAACCCATCTTCCCACTAGATCACAATGTTCTTGTTTCCTGCACTTTGCTGAGAAATCAGGTTGAAAGGTTTTGGAGTGAGAGGTCTCCTTTTCATGGTTGGGACAAGATTACCCTGAGGTCATTGAGGGTGATCCCAAAGGCTGAATCCAGGCATGACATGGGCATGAAAAACTCAGGCAGATACTTCAATTACATAATAAATTCAAAAAGACAGAGAAAGGAGGCAGAATCCAGGTATGGCAATAATATGGCAATTGAGAAATTCGGATCAAATCCAAAGAGTTGACAGAAAAAGGGGAGAGTCCCGAGGCCAGAGGAGCTTTGACCTTTTTATAGAGAATAAGGCTGGGAGGAGAGGAAGGAGCTCACTTACACACATTTTTGAAGCCAAATACGTTCATTTATTCAACTGATTCTTTCTGAAGATGTACTCTGTGACAGTTACTATCCTAAGTGCTGGTAAAATATCAGTGAGTGAATTATCAACAAAATCTCTGCTCTCATCAGAGCTTAAGGAGAAGGAAATAGCAGTGAAACATACTTAAACATTTGATTGTAATACACATGTAAAGAAAAATGGGGCAGTAGATAGAACTGAAGGGACACAAAACAATAGTTCTCTTTTAGTGGAGTAGTCAAGTAAGGCTTCAGCAAGGTGAAGCTCCAAGTCCTAAAGAAGTACTTCATGCTTATATCTAAGCGGACATGTGTAACGGACATATGGGATTCAGGATGCAAAGACTCTGAGCTGTGTGTGCTGATGTGTTTGAAGGAGACCAGCTTGTCTGGAGATGAGACTTGTGAAAGGTAATGGGGATAGAGTGGGGCGAGTTGTGTAGAACTATGGAAGCCATTATAATGACTTTGGCTTTTATTCTATTATGGATCACTGAGGAATTTTATGCCAGGAAGCGATGTGATTTGACTTGTGTGTTTTTTGGGGGGTGGTGGTGGTGGTAGTACTAGGCATTGAACCCTGAACCTCACTCATGCTGGGCAAACATGGCCAATGAGCAATACCCAGCCCTTTTTATTTATTTATTTTTTAAAATTCCATGATAGAGTCTTATTAAGTGGCTCGGGCTTGCTAGAATTTGGGGTCCTCCTGCCTCAGCCTCTAGAATGGCTAGAATTACATGAGTGTGCCACTGTGTCCAGCTTTGACTTGTGTTTTAGTGAATCACTTGAGCAGCTTTGTAGAGAATGAATTAGAAGGGAAGCTGAGGATGGTGATGAGGAGAGCTTCTTGGGAAGATTTTGCCATAATATGGATGAGAGTTGGTGGTGACCTGGAGTGAGTGGTAATTCAGGAGGCGATGAGAAATAGACAGCTTCTGGAAATGATTTAAGGAACTTGCTAGTAGATTGAATGTGAGGTGTGATAGAAAGAGAAACCAGGGATGACTCCAAGATTTTTAGCTTGCATGAATTGAAGGCTGGATTTGCCTTTACTCAGGTGAGGAATATTAGAAGTTGGATACGTATGGAGCCAGAGCACAGGGAACAATCATGCTGGCGCTTCAAAACAGTGGCCCAGGGCCATTGTGGTGACAGTTGATCAGGTTGTCCTTTTCCTTGAGTGCACTGGAGAAACCATGAAAAATTAATGTACCTTCTCCTATTGTTTAATTCTCCACTATACAGTATATAGAAATTATGTGGCGATTTTACATTGCTTTTGGTCAACCCTAACTTTGTTGTGGCTTCCTATGATGTTTAATAGTATCTTTCATGATTTTGAGGTGGAGGTGTCTGGTATTTTATAATAAAATCAAGTTTAGTTTTCAGAAACTGACTGCAGTGTTTTCAGTCTTTCAAAGTTCTTGGCAGGTGTCTTACAATTTTGGTCTCTTACTACCCCTGATTTTGTTATTCAAATTGAAAAAGTCACTTTTATATCTCCATTCTGCTGCTTTGCAAATGTTACAGTTGGTGGGGGGAGAAAGGTCTAATTATAGCAATGTTCAACAGAGGAATGTCTGAATAGGCTTATACTAACGGAGAAAATAAAATAGAAGTTTTCATGTAAATTGCTACTTATTTTTGATTTTTTTTTATTCCTTAACATGGTCTTGAAAATTGAGACACAGTTCTTTTCACATTATAAAATTCTTTCTACTCCAAATTTTTTTTTATTAAAGCTTGTATATACAAGTCTATATCATATTTTTGGGGTGCAGCTGTTTGAAATTGACCAGCTAAATAAAAAAAATTTGAATTAAGAAGTAATACAAGTTGTATCAGGCAGATTTAAGACTTCTAGGACAGCTGACAGATCTGTCTGGAATGTTGTCTCATACCGTGGACTTACCCATACATGTACAGATGCTATGTGCTGGGCCAGGCTTGGAAATCTGAAGCCAAACTTTTGAGATGGATATTTGATTTCTAAAAGAACCTTCTATAAAGGTTGTGCTGATGGATCAAATAGCTAACACCCAAAACCTATAGTGCCTTCAGCATTGTGCTGACATGTTTTGCAGGAAACATGCTCAATGGTCCCACATTTCTGGCAATATTGATTTTCTACATTTGCATAGGCTTATTAGAGTAGGTGGAAAAATTTTTAAGTGCATCTCCCTCGATATGCTTGAGCTTTGAAGTATCAGGGACTCATTTTCTGCTACCTTACTTTCCTTCACTGGTAAACTAATATAGGTGGAGGCTGGTATGCTTTGGCCATTTTTGGGTAGATTTTCCCACTAGTGCTCAGTGAATGGATCACACATTACTGAGATAATAACCTCTTGGCCCTCAAGACAGTCAGAGCCTGATCAGCTTCCCATGGTAGTGAAGAGCTCTCTGTTCTCCTAGATGGCCCATGCAAATATCATTTTGAGCTGAGGATGTCACATTATACTCAGTGTTGGCTGATAAAGAACAAAGGTAGAGATAAATTTATAATTTAAATTTTACTCCATTTAGCATTGATACAGGCCAATTCATTTCAAACTTCTAACTTCAACTAACAATAATAAATAATATGCATACATACAATGAATGGGTATGTGTGTCCAAAACAAGTTCCATAAAAGGGTACACATTTGTTCTTAGCCCACACAGAGCTAATCTATGAATAATAAAAATTGTTGCCTGTGATCTTTAACTGATTTAATAACTCACTAACAAGTTGCAATCCATATTTTAAAAGGTTGACTTAGTGTTTGTTATATACTAGTAAGAAATTATCTGGTCTTGTAGTTGCTCAAATGTTTCCATGTTTTACTTCCCACCTACAGAAATCAGTCCCCTGTGAAGCATGCATAGCAGACCTTTGGCAATTGGATGACCATCTCATCCTGGTTTGCCTGGAACTTGCCTGTTTTTAGAATGGACAAGCCCTCATCCTTTTGATGTAAACCAGGTGGCTGGTCACTCAGTCTTAGGGATCTGATCTTTGAGAGCACTTCTATCCTCATCCTCCACTTTCTCAAATGACTGATCCAACAGTCTGGTCATTCTTTGCCCCACCTCCCTAGCTTTGTCACTGCTTCCTCCTTGTTAGGGAAGCACCACTCTCCTGTGCCCTTCTCAGGTCAGTGTCCCTCTATGATGGTTTAATTTACCTACTCTTGAGATTTGCCTTGTTCCTTCTTGTGAACAAAATAGTAATCACACATAACGTTGATTTCTAGGATCTGCCATGTAGCTCTGTGTTGTTCTCAGTTGTCTTATTCTTTACTATTGGCACATCAAACATTAGAAGAAAAACTGCAGATGTGAAGTGTGTCTCTATGCCACAGAAAGAATATAAGGGAAGGAGAATAAACCAATAAAACCAGAGGTAGTGGTATATGTCTGTAATCTCAGCACTCTGGAAGGCTGAGGTAGGAGGATCACAAGTTGGAGCCCAGTTTGGGCTACTTAGAGACTCAGCCAGATCATATCTCAAAATAAATAAATAAATAAATAAATAGGAAGTGTGGCTCATTGTGCAGGCTCTGAGTTCAATACCCAATACTGCAAAACAAACAAATAAACAAACAAACAATACAGATGCTAAGGTCAAGAGAGTAGTGTGAGGGAAGATGAGAAAGTAAGTACAGGCTCTGTGGTGATTAAGAGCATGTGTTCTGGAGCGAGGGTTTAAATCTTGACTCTCCACTTGCCTGTATGTTCTGAGTACCCCCTCAAGAAGACTATTTTCTATAAGGGCTTCCATATCATCACTTTCGCAGGAATCAGTAGTCCTTAAAGTTAGGGAGGCTTAATTATAAATTCATATGTATTTTGTAGTTGATTCAAGAGAATATTGAACTAAGTGGTTAGAAATTCTGGAGACTGCTGGGGATATTGCTCAGTGGCACAGGGCCTGCCTGGCAAGTGCAAGGTTGTGAGTTTGATTCCTGGTACAAAAAACAAAACAAAACAAAACAAACAAACAAAAAAAACCCCCAAAAAACAAAAAACTGGAAATGATGGAAATAGCTTCATATTTGTATTTTTTAAAAAGATTAAAATACATTGACCTTTTGTGAACATACATTTTGCTGACCAATACTACAAAAACCTACTTGTACTTTCTCCTATGTAAACGTTATAAAATTTTTCCTTCCCTAATTTTTATTCCTGGATCTTGATTTAATTTGGTTTCCTATGATAGATAACATTTGTTCTCATTTGTGAGCTGCAGGAAGAATATGTTGGGAGCTTGAATTTGCCTGCCATCTCCTCCAGGAGAGAGTGCCCACTGTTGGCAGGCCTACTGGTCAGATCTGTCTCCATTTAACTCTGTTGCACAGAAAATCTGGCCTTTATCAGATAGCAAGCCAAGGACCCGCATCAAAGCTAAAGCTAGTCATGTCTAAAAATTTGCTTGTTATCAGTTCCTTTAAAGATTGGTCCCCCAGGTTACCTTGGAGTAGTTTATTTTTAGACATGTTCATTTATCATCTTAGCAACTGAGAGAAAACAGCTCCAAGTGCAACAGAGGGCTCTGCTCTACAACACAGATTATTTTTGCAACAGTTTTAAAGAGACATCCTAAATATCAGCATGATGGCTTCTCTTCAAGGCATTCTGGGCAATAAATTGTAGATTGCTGAATTTGTTACCTGAGATAAACAATAGAGGCTGTCAATTATAAATTGAATGCATTTTGCAAAGTAGCCCTTTTAGTGTCAGAAAACAGAGATTAAAAATGTAAATCAGGCAGGAAAAATTATATCAATGGATCTGTAATGGCAGTGAATAAGTAAAAGATCAGTGGATGAGATGATGCCAGGAGTGGGTGTTTTTCACACATTTGTACTGATGGGTGAGAAAATGAATATTCTCCATCAGGAAAATATTTGTTGCATACTAAGGAAGCATTCCTTTGAGTTTGGTCATTTAAAAGCATAGTGCCCTGGCTTAATTTGTTGATGATTAGAAAATCAAAACTTTGTGCTCCAGGGTTTAGCTTAGTTGACTAAGGCCCCACTCTGTAAACGTGAGGTTGTGAGTTCCATCCCAGAGGCAGCAAGAAAGAAAGAAAGAAAGAAAGAAAGAAAGAAAGAAAGAAAGAAAGAAAATCAAACTTTTTGTGAAAATATGGAATAATTTTCATTTTCTCTGATTGTTTAGCAGTTCAACAGGCATTTACTAAGCACTTGGCATTAACAGGACTAAGGTAAGTTAAAAATGACTCTTGCATTAGGAGCTTTGAGTCTTAGAGGAGAAAAGGCACATGACCAGAATGTAGCTGTCACTGTGATACATGTTCCAGCAGATGGGGGTAAAGGGTACTTAAAAAGTGCTTGTGTCAAGAGTTAGGATGCATCCAAAATGTGAGGTCTTAGGGTAGTGCATAGTGTATGTATGTATGTATGTATGTATGTGTGTATTTTTGGTAGTGGGCATCAAACTCATGATCTTGTGCTGGCCAGCCAGGCACTGTGCTGCTGAGCTATATCTCTGGCATGCATATTTTATAATTGAAGGAGTTTGAGAAACAGCTTGGGAAAGAAGTTGACCTTCCTTTTTCCTTGTTTATTGAGGTTTAAATATGAAGTGTCTCCCAAAGACTCATGTATTGAGGGCTTTATTCCTAATTTAGCATTGTTCAGAGGTAGAATCTAAAGAGGTGATTGGATTGTGACCGCTGCAATCTCAGTGGATTAATGCATTGATGAGTTTGTAGTCAAATGGGCTATTAGGAAGAGAGCTACAGCTGGAGAAGCAGGTCACTGGGGACATTACCTGAACGGTATCCTTTTTCTATCCCTCTCCTCTCCCCTCTCCTCCTTTCCTTTCCCCTCCTCTCCCTTCCCCTCCCTCCCACTTCTCTCTGTCTTCCCTAGCTGTCTTGAGATGGGTACCTTTCCTCCACCATGCTATGATTTCTACCTCATCTCAGGCCTTGTGAAACATGGGCTGAAATCTCTGAAACTGTCAGGAAATGAACCTTTCCTCCTTTAAGTTGTTGTTCTCAGGCAAGAAGGAAGGTTGGAATGCCTGGGTAGGGGAAAACTGCTCATGTTATGCCAGCCAAGAAGCAGTGAAGGGAGGAACCAAGGAGGGAGATACATTCTATCACGTCTCACTCCCAGTGACCTGCCCCCTCTGATGAAGCCCACTTCCTAATATCACTCTTAGCTATAGTTGCACAATGCTTTGAACACTTCTCAAAAGACCCTCCCCAAGGTACATGAAAATCTGAGGGAATTCCAGATCTAAACTATAACATTCTTCTCCTGGTCCCCAGAAGATTGAGTGTACTGCCATACAAAATTCATTTAGCACATCTCTAAGAGTTGCCAAAGTATTAATAGTTTTAGCATTGCTGAAAAGTTCAAGTCCAAAGTCTCCTCTGAGACTTCAGGCAAACTCTTAGCTGTAAATACTTGTAAAAATCAAAAAGTTAAACATTGTGAACACACAATGGCATTACACAAACATTCCTATTTCAAAATGAGAAATATAAGAATAGAAAGGCTTGGGGCCACAGCAAGACCAAAGCCAAGCAGGCAGACATTAAATGCTGTAGATCCATGTCCAGCACCTGGGGCAAGTTGTGGTGAGATGCAAATTCCAAATGGTTTTGGTGGCCCTGCCCTTATAGTACTACCTACCCCAACCAGCATGGTACCTCTCAGAATTGCTTTGCTTTGCTGACACTCCACATTTAAGGCATCTCTAGCTTCCTGGGGTCTCCACTGCCTCAGTTTTACTCTCACAGCTTTACACACTTCTCTTTCAGGGAACACTAACTGTCCTCCCAGGACTTTTTCTGAAATTTGGATGGAAACCTTAACCCCATAACTCTTACATCCTGTTTGCCTGTAAAACCGGAATGACATGGATGATACCAAGGTCTGCTGCTGGCAATAAACTGGTCCCTTTGAATCATTGTAGTATCACCCTCTGAAAGCCTAGATAGCTGAGCATTGTTAACAGAATTCTAGAGGACAAATTCCCTAGGTGGCTACTCTTGAGCACAGTGCCCTGGGGATGTCTTCTCAAAACAATCTTTCACTTTCACAAATTTGAGCCTGCAAAGGGTGAGTTCTTGTTCCTGTACTTCCCTCAAGCCATTTTCCTATTTTCCTGATCCAAAGTATTTGTTGCCTTTTAATACTAATTTTCTTACCAACCAAGCTCTCATCTTCTTCTGCTTTACAGGCTTTTCTTTTTTGGTGAAACAAAAACCTTTTAAAATAGGCTTTTTGCTCCTGATTTTCAGTATAAATTTGGCTAAAAGCTCCCAAGAATACCCATACCACAGCTTCAACATTGAATTCCTTTGAGGTATTCCTCACCAGATTAATTAGTTTCATCACCTTAAACTTAGTCCCCTAGAAAAGGATTAGGACATAAACAAAATATTGACAGATTTTGTGCCAGATTATAACTCTCATAGCTTGCAGTCCAACATCCCAATGCATAGGATCCTTAGTTCTTCTTCCCAGTTGAAACCTGAACCTGGGTTTTACTGTTTGCCTTTTTATCAGCATTCTGATCGCCTAGGCTCTGAGCAGAATCTCCCATCAAGCTAGGCTTGTAACATTCTAGGGCTTCTTCACCCATAATTTCCAGACTTCTCCTGTTTAGAACCAGTTCCAGGGTGCTAAACAACATATTCAGTTAGTCACAGCAGTGGTCTCACTCCCAGTACCTTCCTTATCACTGAGACGTAATACTCAATAAAGGCAAACTTTAAATACTCAATCATACTCAATAAAGGCAAATTTTAAAATGACAGGTCTATTTTGGCTCACAGTTTTTAGAGGTTTCAGTCTAGAGCTGGCTGGTTCCAAGGCAGGAAAGAATGTTGGAAAGCCTGGATGGAGAAAAGCTACTTATGTCATAGCATCCAGGAAGCAAAGAACAAAGGGAGGAACTGGGGAGAGGGCTACATTGTACCACTCACACCCCTGGTGACCCACCACTCTTAATCAGGCCCTACCATCTAACACCACATTTTGCTATGTGGCCCTTTGATTTAATCATCTGTCAAAAGACCCATCTCTAGGTTGCATGGAATTTTGGGGGTACATTGCCGATTTAAACAATAATACAGGCTTTTGCTATGTTTTCCCTAGTTTTTTTTTTCTTTTGAGGCACGCTTTGCCTTATCATGACACTTCATTATGCATCAAGCACACTGTAACTGTTAAATACTCAGGTTTAACTGTTTCTTCATCGCCTCTGTCTTTTCCTGGTGAAGGCAGGGGGGAGCTCTTCATTTCCTTATGAAAGTGCTCATGCCATGTAAGACTTGTATTAAACAACTGTGATTTTCTCTTGTTAGTCTGCTTTTTGTTATAAGGGGCCCTAGAATTTTAGCCCAAGGTAGGTAGAAGGAAAAGATATTTTTCCTTCCTTTATACTTGGTGTCCTGGGAAGACCTCCTGAAAAGACGCAATTGAGCTGAAACAGAAAGATGAATAGGACTCATCAGGAAATAAATGAGGAGAAGAGAATTTCTGGAATTTGCAGTGTTACAAAGGTGGGAAAGAGCTTGGTACCTGCCAGTAAATTACAAACTAGGGAATGGAGGAATCTAGAGATGGATGGGTAAGTGGAAAATGACAATGTCTTATGCCCTGTGATACACAGTTAGGATGCATTTTGTGTTGAAAAGGGAATCATAGACGTATTTTAAGGAGCATATACTGATCAGTCTCAAGGACAGAAAGCTCAGCTTTATACAGTAGAGAAAGATTAGCACAGGGATAGGAAGATGTTAGGAGTGTATTGCAGTTGTCAGATGATCATTGATCACCTTTGGCATGGGGAAATGTGAAAGAATAGAAAAAAGAGAAAGAAAGCTTAGAAATGTAGGTGATAAAGTTGATAAAGAGGGACTGTTGAAAATTGGCTGAGGGATATACTGAATCTTAGAATTTGATAGGTGATCAAGGAGAATACAGAATCATGAGATGGTAGCATTGCACAACAAGGTTTATTGGGCAGTAGTTGGATAGGATTACTTGAGAGAGGAAGTCCCTCTCAGCAAACCTTACAGTGGCAGTAGTATGACCATCACCCAGAAGAGCAAGAGGACAGGGAATTTTCAGGAGAAAGAGGAATGTAAGAGGGAGCCTGTGTGTGTCATTGAGGCTGCTTAGCAAGAAGGTGGAGAGTCTGTGGGTCAAAGGGCAGCAGCTGGTTAGGGACTTTCTTACCCACAGGTTAGTCTCAGCTATGGCTTACAGGTGTTGAGTGCAGTGTTTCAGCACATGCAAGGTGGGCGGGCTCTATTTGGAAAAAGAATTTGCTTAATTGAAGTCTATTTGGAATGTATCAGCTTGCTGTAAAGAAGTAAATAACATAGTTGCCACTTAATATAGCAAGCATTTATTGATCAACTACATCATTTATGATGCAGCAGAGCCACTGTGCCAGTCCCAAAGGAAGCTTAACATGATGGTCTGTGGAGCAGCTGCCACTTCCCAAAAGGACCTGTTTAAACTAAGAGCATTCTTTATTTTTTGGAGGTGTTGGGAATTAAACCCTGGGCCTGTGAATGCTAGGCGAGCACTGTTCCACAGAGTTATACTCCTACCCTTGTTTAGATTGATGAGCTCCTGTGTGTTGGCACTGATACCAGTTTGGAGCCTCTAGAAATGCAGACACATAATTCCCAGTTTTGTAAAGTGTAGTGACAGCAGCTTTCTTTGTTTGGCTTTCTTGCCTGGTACCTGCCCTAAGCAGATGATTCGTTTTTCCCATCTATTTTGCCCAAAGTTTATGTGTCTCCAAAGTATCCTTTTGCAAGATCTTGGGTCTTTCCTCTTTCCTGGTTTTCCTTGTGTTATTCCCAGAGGGCTCTTATCTCTTTCTTTCTGATTCTGTTTTCCAGTTCCGCTTTAGCCCTAATTCTTACAAATACTATTCCAAAATACTTGCCTCTACTTGTCCAAACTGTACCACCTCCCATTTCATACTCTTTCAAGAATTCTACTTGAAATTCTTATTTAGTAAGGATCCTTGATAGCATCTCAGTGTTTCCTGAGGGAAGACAGTTTAAGTTATGAATGACTGATTCCCTTAATCGGGGAACAGTTCTTTCTGAGAATCATGATGAATCTCTATTTTGGTAGAATGCACTGTAGGGGTCAGAAATAAGACAAAAATTTTCAGAACTTCTTGGCAAACATAGGAGTGGTTTTTGAGTCTTTAAGATTTAAGAGCTCTCATCCCTATTCTGCTAACTAGATGAGAGGGCAGATGCCCTATGGATTGATTTTACTCTAGCCTAATGGGCCTCAAGGCTAAGTACTTGAGGTTCCCCTGTTTAATGTTCTGCAATTGCAAATGCTCAAGTTTCAGCTTTTGCAGTACAATTTGGGCCATTCCTAATCATGAAGCAGTGAAATTATGACTAGGGACACTATACGGACACAACAGGCTTCAACACATCTTCCAAATTTAGCAAGACTGAAACAAATGGTTTAGTTTTAGAATTATGGCCTGACTTTCTAGCTAAGCACTTAACCAGTCTGAATAAAATTGAGAGGAGCTTAGAAAAATCAACATAGATTTTTAAAACTATGCGTATGGATTGAAAGAGCTTTTACTCCAAAACATAGCTGTCTCCTGATGTGAATATATCTTTGCTGGGTAGATGAAACTCTCAGAGTGCTCAAGATCACCCAATAGTGGCTTTGTAGATGGGGCGGGGATTGTGCCCCTAAGGGCTTTCCTGTGGGATCAGCTGTTCTACGTAATTTATTTCTACTACCACTAGGTGATGATAAAGAGCAAAAGCAAAAACAAGGTTGGACTGAAGCATTCTGAGGAGTTACCATTAAGGCCTTTTAGGATGAGCTTTCTTTGGATTAAAATGAATAGAATCTTGAATAAGTAAACACTGAAAGAAAAACATTTCTTGGTAAAATTATGCAGTAGTAAGATTTGGTGCACTCAGTTCTGACTTTTTAAATGGTACTGAGGATTGAACCCAAGGCTTTCACATTAAGCTACATCCTCAGCCCCAGCTTTTATAATTTTGAGACAGGGTCTCATTAAGTTGCCCAGACTGGTCTCAAACTTACAGTGCTCTTGTCTCAGCCTCCCAGAGTGCTGGAATTAGAGGCGTGTGCCACCATATCAGGCTCTGCTCTTAGTCTTTCTTTTGGAGGTAGTGAATTTGAAAAACTACATCTCAGTTTTCCTATAGGCGAAAGACTTCCTGGAGTACCTAGTCTTTGAGGCTTTTGTTCTGAAATGAACATGTATCGTTGTAATTGTTTAAAACAATCTACAGCAAAATTTGTAGAAAAAAAAAGTAGCAAAGCTTCACACAGAGAAATGTCTCTGCTCATTTTATAGCCAGCATAAAATCCATGATGGGGAAGGGGTGAGGGGGGATGGGAGTGAACAGAAGCCTGCATGGTTCATCGCCTCTGTCTTTTCCTGGTGAAGGCACAGGGGAGCTTAGGTAGGGCAGTCCCTACAAGGCCCCGGCTCCCTAGCAGCGCCTTTTCTCATTCTGTGTCCTGAGGCCTTAGCTCTTCCTGGTATTATTACTACATCACTTTAGTTTGTGGAACTCTTGAATCCAACCTGATTTTTCTATCCTTATTTTATATTTTTAAGCTTTTTTTTGTAATGGAGATGGAACTCATGACCTCATACTTGCCAGGCAGGCTGTGCCACTGCTCCTAAGTCTTTTTTATTAGCACGTGTTTGTAGTACATGATGATTACATTCATCATGGGGAGTTGGCAAATGTATGCGACACATTTTAATTCATTCTGCTTCCCCTTCCTTTTCTCCCCACTGTCTCCATCTCTTGGTTAAATATTAGAAGCTTTCTTTTGTATGAGAAAACCAAAGTATAAATAATTTTAAAAGGAAAAATAAAAGATAATAGAAAACAGGGAGATAAATCTTTTGCAAGTGGGAAGGTGACGAGGCTTAGCGATTTTAATACTGTGTATTTCACTTTTTATTTTCCTTAGGAGAAAAAGCTGAACTCCCTTCTTATAGATTATTTATATAAACCTGTAGCAGCATTTGTCAAGTAAATGTCACTGTAGGCATCACAATCAGCACCAAGGCATCGATGGGTGGTTAAGTCAGAGTTCAGTTTAGGGACCCCTGGAAGGACCAAAACAGGCTTAGGATCTGCGTGTTCAAAACTATTTTCATAAGAGCACTAAAATATGAGCTGTTTTGGCAGTGAGGATATAAAATTGCTAGTGCCTTGGTGTGATTTAAGGCAGTGAAACCAAACCACTAACAGTGACAGCAAACTTCGCTGCCACATCTTCCCAGTTTAAAAAATAATCCACTGAAAAATGACCTTCATGAAGAGAACAAGAATTCGCTGCATGGAATTTCTAGTCTTGAAATTCCTATCCTACTGTATGACAAACGAGAACACAGGGAGGAAGAACTTGTGCGACCTATCTGGGTTCAGCGTTGTCTCCGGAAAAGTCTTTGTACAGCGGTTTAAACGTGTGAGCTCCTCTAGCTGCCTCGTTCCGTAAACGCCGTCTTTCACCTAAAAGAGCAGCTGACAAACCACGCTCATTTAGACTTCAGTATTTGACAGGCATTTTCTCAAAAATCAGTGACATGAGATTGTCACTTGAAGAACAGATTGGCAACATTTGTTGCTAAGGATAAAATTTGAGAGTCCAAGCAAAAATTAGAAAAATTTTATCTGCCATCACCATTTGCTTGAGAGCTTTACAGTGCCAAAAGGCATTTCTAAAAAGATTAGTGGTGCCATCAAATTTGGTTTTTGAAAATTGTATAATGAAATGTGTCAACATTGGGAAGCTTCCATAACTGTTTCCTAATTATTGATTTTCCTTCCTAATAATCATTGCATGCCATTATAAAGTCGTATGTGGATACCAGATTCGTTCAAAGTTTAAGACAGAACAAAGAATTTTAATGTAACAGCATAAAAAGTTTACTGATTGATGTAGCTTCATATTCAGAATGCAGCTGACTTTTAAGAAACTGCTATTTGTTGACTTTTTCCTATAAAAATCAAAGAAAGTCCACAATTACCTGAAGGGGCTATTGAAACACTCCTCGTTTTCAGATTGTGTATCTGTGTGAGACCAGTTTTTTTTTTTTTTAACATACTTCAACTAAAATAGCATATCACAACAGACTGCATTCAGAAATAGCTCGGAGAATCCAGCTAACTTCTGTTAAGGCAGATATTTAAAAGATATGTAAAAATGCAAAATTATACCCTTACTATTTTCTTATCTTGGAATTTTTTTCATAAATACGTTAATAAATAAAAGTTTTTGTTGTTTTAACGTATTAAATTTATGTTTAGATTTTATCAGTTTTAATTGTTAACATGGTTATTGTTACTAGACATAATGCATATAAAGCAAGGCTCTTTGAAGTCCTGAGTAATTTTTGAGAGTATAACCACGTACTGAGACAATAATGCTTCTATAACTAGACTAGATCTCAGGACTCCTCTACAGTGAGATTAATTTCATTTTTAAAAGTTGTATTTTCAGCGTATGAGATGGCTGTAAAATTTGGCAACTAAATGTTGCACGTCTCTCATCAGCCAGGTCCTCCCGGAGGTGCTCGTGTTTATTGAAGGTGAGGCAGAGCCGTACAAAGGCGCTAATGCCTGTGGTCCATATTGTCCCCGGCTTTACATCCAAGTGGCAGAAGGTGGCTGTGTCTCATGAGAAAGCAGGCCACTGAAGCAGGACCCTGGCACATCCGATTTCTTCCACATACCTTGTGGCAGGTGACAAGTTCCACAGTTGATGATGAAAAGCCGATGAGAGCAATTGTTCTCAAGCAGGAAAAGAGAACTTATTTCTGGCTGTTTTCTCAATAATTCTGGCAACAGCTGGGCAATGACTTAAACCTCACAGGATTCTGACTTTAAGCTTAAAAATACATTAGCGCATGCCAGCATTAGAAATGGAATCTCAGGCTGTTGCCAATTTAGACAACCAAAAGGAAACAGAGATCTATATTGTTCAAAAGCTAAGCCTTGGGAGGTGCTGTTACTCGGCAGCTGTGCAAATAGAGTTAACCCGGTTGCTTCTCCTCTTAGACGCTGGACTCCACATAGGACCAAGCTTGGAAGACATGCACAGAAATGACCACAAAGGTGATAGGTCTCGTCGTTTGGTCTCAAGAAAGCCAACATCCATCTCATGGATGTCTGTGCACATAGGAATGTGAAGGCGGTGAGGGAAATGGGAATCTAAGGGAAGGTGTGAGGAGGGAACTGGGAAGCTGGGGGAAGGTGTGACATTGACTCGGACTTTGTTTCGTCTTCAGTATCCACATTCCTCTTTCATGTCTTCTTCCTTCCCTTTGCTCCCCATTCTTTTCTCTACCGACTCTTGTCCATCCTCGGGGGCAATTGGATAAGAAGAGAGGACACTGCACAGAGCAGCTTATTAGGTAACCTCACATATTCACAGAGAAATCAGAAAGAATTTTATTACCGCGCAATGAGATGACTACAGGAATATAATTTTTGAATAGTTTTCTTTTCCTTTGAGTCACATCTCTTTTTCTCCATGTCTTCTACTTTATAGACCATTTAGATGGGAAGGGCCTTTCATTCAATCTGAAATATCTTACAGTTTCCAGGAGCACAGACTGGTTTTCTCTGCTTGGCAGGAATTGCTATTATACTAGGAACACACTATGCAGCTAGTGTATTCTCGGAGGAGCGCTGTTAAAGTGACTGCTGTGGACTTTGACTGTCGACTTGGTTATGGGATTCAAGTGGAATTGGTTGTGTGGAAAGATCTGGCGGTATCAAGTAATAGTAACATAATAGAAAAGAAAAAAGTACAGGAGAGGGTGAAAAGGAGGAAGAAGAAGAAAAGTATCTTCTCATATTTAAGCATTTGTCAGGCACAATGCAAAACTTTTTTTTTTCTATCTTAAAGGGAAAAAAACCCCAGAAAAATCAGGAAGCAAACAAACAATTGAAAAATAAGAATAAAAGCAAAATGACAACAACAACAAAACAGTGGCACTATAGGATTTCAAAACGAGATGGTAGGAATTTAACAATGGTTGTTATATTGCATATTGTTATCCTCAAAGTAATTGCTCAGATTACCAGTTATAGGCCTGCAACTTTATTTAGATTGACTTGTGTGTTTTGATAAAAAGGATGGCAGTTAATTGGGATTAGATGGCCTGAAGCCAAAGTTATCATAACTAAGTCATTCAGGGGACAGAGTGGAGACAAGTGGTAGAGACAACACTGATTAGGGAATAAAAGATGAATCAAGGAACAGAAGAGAAGCCAAAGGCAGAGAGTTAAAAGTTTGGAAAAAGTTAGGGAAGTTGCAGATTCGTCCCAAATAAGTGGGGTAGCTGATTTGAAATTTGAGATATCTATTTGGGAGTGAATCTAATTTGATGAGCAGAGAAAGCAGGAAAGAAATGAGGTGGCTTGTGTTCGGTGATAAGAAAACTAGAAGAATTACAGGAGAGCAAGAGCTAAGTTATGGGGTGGAGGGAGACAGAAGTATGAAAAAAATTGTTTTTGGTACCCTGAATGGAACTCACAATCTTGCATTTGCCAGTCAGGCATTGTTCTGCTGAGCTATATCCCTGGTAGAACTTTGAATTTAACTAGGAAGATGGGTTAAAAGTGAGTAAGGGAAATGCCTTTGGAAAGGGAGCTCAGAATGTGGGGCTGTGCTCTGAGGGGTGCTGAGCAGAAGGATTCAAAGTGCATTCCTGCTCTGGTGGATGGAGCTGGTGTGAGACACTGTGATTGTTTTTCACCCTGGGTGGGACACACCGGTGATTAGACAGGGGAAAGCCCTGCACTCAGAGGAGGGTTTGATTTACCTGCAAAACTCCTTGCTATTTGCCAATGAGAGACCAGCTTTTTGCATGTGTGAAGTAAATGAGCGATAATTCCCGGTAGGTAGCTCTAACCCTTATTTTCTTAGACTGGGAACATCACACTTGCCTTTGCAGTGACCTACATTAGCCACAGGATTCTCCATAACTCATGTCCCTCATGCTTTTGTTCTCAATTTGCTTTGTTTGATGTGCAGGGAGATTTAGTGGGTTGGACTGGCAGCCCTGGCCGCCCCAAGGCCTGGTAAGCACAGTGCTGACACTGCATTTAATGCCACTATTTAAGCCATCTCACTATGTGTAAAGGCTCATTCATTCACTGTAATGTGTACTTTTCAAACCCTTTATGAAGAATTCTCTTGAGATTTCTTATTCTCCAGGGAGTTGATGTTAAGTGCCTATTTTGGAATGGATCCAAAAATCAATAAATGGAAGGCCCTCTTTAGCTGTATCTTTTAACACTGTAGCACTACTGCATTTTTAAAAATGTAACTTATTATTTCAAACTTCTCTATTTTTTATGTTTTTTAAAATCCATTTTATTTCAAAGAGAAAAAAGAAAACAAAATTTCAAAATACATCAATCAGAGGGCAACAATGGTACATACATTGTGCATTGTCATCCCCAAATCAGTCACCCAGGGCACAGGACATCTGCATTCAATTGTCTAAACAATACCAGCACAAATCTTTCTCTTCAGTGAACTCAGAGAAATCAGTAGTATAACTATCTTAATTGTATATTTGTGTGTATATATATATATATATATGCATATGCATATACATATACATAATGTTGTTTCTTTCAGCTTCTCCCACTAGTGAGACGACAGGATGTTTACACATGTGTGTCAGATTTATTTCACTTCTGAGTATGATCTCTTGTTGCATCCATTTACCTATAAAAGTTTCCAGTTTATCCTTCTTTATGGTTGAGTAGTACTCTATTATATAAAAGTATCAAATCTTTTTATCCATTCTTCAGTCTATGGACATTTAGCTTGTTTCCAGGATCTAGCTGTTGCAAATTGGTTGCCATGAACATAGCTGCGCATATATTGCTGTGGTCTGATGTTTTTAACTCTTTTGGGAAGATACCCAGACGATGAATAGCTGGGTCAAATGGAATTTACAATCCTAGTTTTTCGAGTAATCTCCACACTGATTTCCACAGTGGCTGCACCGGTCTGCACTCCCACCAACAGTGGGCAAGGGTTCCTTTTTCCTCAGATCCCCTCCAGCATTTGTTATTGATTGACTTCTTGATAACAGAAATCTTTCTGGGGTGAGATGAAATCTCAGTGTCATTTTAATTTGCATCTCTTGAATGACCAATAATGCTAAACATTTTTCATATATTTATTTGCTGTCAAACTTTTCTATTTAACATAATCTTGTTTTAAGTTCCCTTAGTTATTTTCTCATTTATTTTTAGGAAGTATTAGTTCTACTGCTGGGAATATCAACTTCAATGGTCAGCATCATCAGACATTTATCAATTTAAAGGTAGTCTTTTTATTTCACAGAAATGTACTAAGGACACACTTTACTTATTCTTGTAATTGAAGTTCTTTGCAAGAAAATCACAACAAATATGCGATGTTCTTGTACTTGTTCTTATATGCTTTGCCCCTTATGGCTGAAATATATTACTGATGATGCTAAGCCAAGGAAACGTAGATAACTGTTGGACAAATGTGGAGAAGAGAGTTGAGTTTTCTAAGAAGTTTTCACTGGCTGCCTCTTGGTTAGAACAACACAACTCTTGTTTTATCAGTGATTATTTTCAGGTCCTGCATTCTTTTAATAGCAGAAAAGTTCAGTCATTTCAGATAGCTTGGTTCTCCTTGGTCAAGAGTGAGTGTAACTTCTCAGGTGGTTTTTACAATGGGTTCTAATTTTCTCCTGGTAGACATTCTACCAGTTGGCGTTGAAAATTATTGGCCATCAGTATTTTATTGATAAACCTCACATTTTTAGTCTTGTAGCTTCCTTTGGGGGGATAAAAACCACTCAAATGATCTAACTCTGGGCTCCAGGTCCCTCCATGTTGGCCATCAGCTGGAGCCGTGTAGAGCAGCGGACGGTAAGCAGGACACCTCCTCTCTGGGGTCTCAACCAGTGCTGTACTCCTCATGCCACCCATCAGGCTGCTGGTTACTTATCTGGGAATTGGCAGTTCAGGTTTTAACAGTCCTGTGTAGTTGGATGACTCTAAGCTCTATTCCACAGTTCCAGTCCCCTATTTAACTTCTCATTTCCCCTGTAGTATTGTACCTGTGTACTCTGCCAGAAAGTTTCGTCAGTACCATAAAATATGCTGCTAATATTTTTTGCCTTTTCCTTTTTGCCTTCTCTTCCTGATTTCACCACCTTCTTTTTTGCTCTCTCAAAGTTAAACTGTACTGAATCTTCCCCCTTTTGCTTACACATCCGAAGGCACCCAGAATTGACTTCACCTTCGTCAGTTGTGCCACGTCAGGTTCCCATGCTGTCTCTATGCTCAGTTTCCATCCCAGCACAGAGGTGGATGATTCAGACAGGTGTTGGGCCTGTCTCCCAGCAGCCTGCTTCATCTCTCGTTTCTGCTCCTATCTGTCATGCAAGCTGGAACAAGAATAAGCTTAAGCAAATTCCACTTTGATTTTGTCACTTTCCCTTTCAAAAGGATGCTGTGACTGCCCATTGTGACAGATAGAACTCATTTTTCTGTTTGTTCAAGGCTTTGCCAGTTGCCCGCACAAATTCGTTCTTCCTGACTGAACTTTATTTGATTTGATGTGGGCTGATCCACATCTCTTGTACTCAACCTGCTATTTTCCTTCTTCCACAGATCTTCACACATCCACATCTTCTCCTTGTTTGTACCTTCTTCACTGCTCACCCTGGCTTCCCTTCACCCATGATCCTGATTATCATTTTGCTGTGCGTTTCCTGTGAACTTTCACTTTATGTAGGCAGTCTCTGCGCTTGCCGAGCCTGGTTTATTTTGATTGTGAAAAAGGCATGAATTGTGCCAGTCCACTTGAGCTGCGGTGGTTAAATGTAGCAATGACTACGGAGGGCCTGACACTGTAATCAGTAAGCCAGTGTTCATAGAGCATCTCCAGCCATACCACATGTCAGCCAGCTTGAGTTAAACATCCCTTGAAGGAAAGAAACCTTTTATTCCTGTTATTATAGACTGACCAACACAGACTAAATATTTAGCATTTGCTAACAAGTGAGGATGGAATATGCTTATGAACAGCAGAGATTGATCACTATGATCTGAATTATTTCTCAAATCTTTGCCCTCACTCTGCAAGCAGAAATTTGTGCCTTGGAGCACAAGGCACTTCTTGCCTGTGTATATTTTTCAAAGTATCTTACTGCAGGTTCTTGATTTTGTTCAAAGGACAGTGGCAGAAAGTTTAAGGCACTTTTTAAATTTTTCTGTATTCTCTGGTACTCTTTTTGCCTTCCATTACTCTGCAATTCATTTAGGAATACATCATACATTTATTACAGTTGCATACAAATAATGGGTAAATGAATTCTCAAGGCATTATAGTCAGCCACTGTTTTTCTCCTTTGATTTAGGAGTTTGGGTCAGAGAAGCTTCTGCATCTCTCAGGGTTTCTACCTTGTTTGTTTTCAGGGGGCCAATATTGATAATTACCAACCTACATTTAGACTTGGTAAGAGTCTTTTCCAAGTTTACTTTATTTCAAAGTGTTTCTGGTACCATTATCACCATTATTGCCATCACATTAAAATTAAATCTCATTTGGATACATTTTTCCAAGAACTTGCTATGATATTAGCTCTCATTTCATGAGTTCATAAATACTTTTTATTTGAAAAAGGAAAGAGCAGTAATAAGCAATATTGCGTTTAATATGCAAATGAAAGTTTTTATAAAAGCAGATATATTAGAAATGAAATTAATTCTGACAGTTCAGAAGGAGTTTTACAGGAAAGGATTATTGTGTTAGGTCTTCAACAGCATATAATGTTAGACAAAATGAAATCTCCATGTACCCAAGCTAAGCATGGAGTCCACAGAAACTTGAGCAAGGCAGGTCCAGAAGGGTTTGTGACAGCCTATTTTCTTTTCTCAGTGTGGGGATGAGTTGCTTCATTAGCATCAGAATTGTAAGTCACAATGATTCTTTTTTGATTCTCCCTTTTTGTTTATCCATTAAGAAACATGTACAAAAATATGTTTTGTGTTTTTGGAAGTTGCTCTTATTTTTCATATTGAAGGTAAAATTGTATTTCTTTAGTCACTTATGTAGACATAACAGAAGATTTATATAGCATTGTTAGATTTAATAATGTTTTCAAGCTGCATTTCCTTTTGAAAGTTTCTTGCAATGATAATTCAGAAAGATTTATTTGTATGTATTCACTTTTTTTGTTTGTTTTTCTCCAAGGAAAGCAAAATGTCTGACAAAAGTGACTTGAAAGCTGAGCTTGAGCGCAAAAAACAGCGCTTAGCACAAATAAGAGAAGAGAAGAAACGGAAGGAAGAGGAGAGGAAAAAGAAGGAGGTAAGTACTGGGTGCTGTGGTACTGGTGGGTAAAAGGAAAACCACTCACTTGGAATAGTCAAATGGATAAGTAAGACCCCTTCCAATCTAAACAAATTGATTGGGTGTCTACATAGTTGAAACAGTAAGATCTTTGTGAGGTGCTTGTCTGGCACAGCCTAAGTGGTAGATAGCATTTGACCGAGGGCCCCAAGGGCTAAGTTCACCCCACACTTGAACAGTCCTCTCAGGTGGTCTTTGCTCTCTTTATTCTGCAACATCTCTGAACTGGTCTGTTCCTTGGTTTCCTCTTCTAAATATGGAAACAATAATATGTGGGGTTGCCAAATTTAACAGAGTTAATCTCTTACAGCAATTGGCAACACCTAAGATTTTATAATTAGTAACTAGTAAGTGTTAATTTTAAGAAATGATTTTAGTAAGATTCTTTTATTATTTATTTATTTATTTATTTTATTTATTTATTTTTGTACCGGGGATCGAATTCATGATCTCACGCTTGCAAGAGAGGCGCTTATGCCGCTGAGCTAGATCCCTGGCAAGAAATGATTTAAAAAACAATATCGCTCAAAACATTTTAGAAGAGAGCTGGAAAATAATCACCATGAATTTCCTTTGCTTCCTCAATGGTATGTATTTTTCACAGTGAATGAAAATCCCAGGTATGGTTGAGGGGAAAGGAGGCAAGAGGTTGTTAGGACAGTGTAAGTAAGATATAGCATTGTCTGGCATTAGAGCCAGAGAGATTTTAAAGCTTCCTTGAGGTTTCTCTTTCCACCAGTGAAGCAGGAGGGACCCAGAGTGAAACACAGCTTCTCTGCTGCTAGAACCAGAATTCTAGACTTTCAATTCCCAGTTCAGTGCTGTGCTGTAACATTGTTTTTTTCCTACTATCTCAACTGAGGAAACAGTTTTTTAAAAAATTCTCTAATTTATTGTTGTAGTGGAGAAATAGCCCAGTGCCAAACCTAGGGAGAAAATTTTTTACTTTGTATCATTTGATATACTTTTTTGTACAGAAACCAAAGCTGCTTCCCCATGTGGTATTTTTCTTTAAGGAAAAATAAAATGTATTTTGATGCTTCCTAATCTAAATAAATATTGTTTCGTACCATAAAGCTGAAGACCAAACTAACAGATTTATAACAATTATTATTTTGTAACAAACTAAGACATAATTGCAGTTGTATTTTAGCCTTCTGGCATCTCCCATCTCTCCATACCATTTCACTTTGATTGATGTAATAGTTTATTTGTCCTTGACATTGTGCATAAATGTTTTCCCTGAGAGGTCTTTGCAGTTATGTATGCAGTTTTTGGGTGAAACAGAGGTGAGAATTGACAAGGAATTGCTATTCATTTCCATGCAAAGTCAAAAAAGGCATTAAGTGATTATGTTTCCTTTCCTTCAAATGTCAACACTTACTGTAGCTTCAAAGCACCTGTTATCCTTTACTAATAACCAGTTTGCTTTTAAACTGACATTCTAATATCCAGCTTGAATTTCATAGAATTACCGCAAAATGTGGTGTGATACAGGAAATCTTGTTACAAATTATGCTGTCTGCTTCATCCTTCTCATTTTACACATTTTGGAGAAATTACATGCAAACCAGACTTGCTACCTTTTTTTGCTGTTATTGTTTTTGTTTTATACCCACCAGTATTGCCTGATTGAGATTTGGCCTTTTACATAGTAAAAAGAATCCTTAGATATTGGAGGTGGCAGGTGGTAGGAAGTGCAGAACGTCTGGAAGGAGCATCTTAGTATTCCTGGGCCTTTATCTGGTTTTGGAATTAAACTCACATGAATTTTTAAACTGACAGGGTGGCTTAAGTCCATCCAGAGTTGCACGGCAATTCAGTCCTATTCTCCCTTCCTTGGTTTCTATATGACCCCAGTCAGGGCCAGATTTTAGGATGCACTGGCCTGCATCATGTTTAAGCTCTGTCTTGGCTCTAAATCTTCTTTCTTCAGAAGCTGTCTCCCCTCAGAAGATCTTCCATCTGTTCAGAGTAAGCATTTTTCACAAACTGTGCTAATTTAAATGGTTCTGAGCAGATAATTTATCAGACATAAGGCAGTAAGTTCTGGTGGTGACATAGGGAAGCTTCTGAGTGGGATGTGGCCTGAAAACGTGTTTCTGCCCTTTAGCCCACTAAAGAATGGTCTGCAGTGAGGGCCTCACTGAGCATGTTCCCTTCTTTATAAAATAGAGAAGACAGTGTTAATTTCCTCATGAGTTCTGTGTAGGTTCAAGAAGGTACTGCAGAGCAGTGAAGCACACAGGGGAAGTGGTCAGTGTTCTGGTTTGTGCTTGGATGGCTCCCCTAAGTCTCATGCAATCATGGATGCAGCTGAATCCAGTGTTCATGATTGGATCATTGTCTAGGACTGGGATTGGTGGTGTGAGGGCTACACACCTGCCCAGAGGCAGAGCCAACACTCAGTGTAAGGGCAGGAGGAAAGCATGTCTTTTCTTTTTTGCATGGTTTACTCTTGCTGTTTTATGGGGACCATGAACGACGGCCCCACCATGCCACCCTGCCTTGGAGCCAGCTGAGTATGGACTGAAATCTCCAAAACTGTAAGAAATAAACCTTCCCTTCCCTAATTTTGGGTGTCAAGTATTTTGTCTCAACAACAAGAAAAAAGGAACCAAAACAGTAAGAAAGAGCTCTCATTTGGCGTTTGAGACCAGCAACTGGAGGAGCTGAAGCAGACCCCACACAATGACATATACACAGTTCAGGATTATTTCTAGTGAGACATTTTAAAAAAATGCCCCATTCTTGAAGGAATCATAATTCAAGTTCTTCAGTTCATGTGATAATGTTTTGTAGCTGAAAGAAACAGGGAAGTTGTCTCTTCTCTTCTGTGTTTTTCAAACAAGGAAATAAGGTCCAAGCCTTGGAAGCAGCCCTTACTTTGTCTCAAGTCTCAGGAAGCACCCACTTATTTAATCAGGTGTCTAAATTATAAACCTGGTTTCATTCTTAACCTGTCCCCTCCCCAAATTATGGTGATTCAGGTTTTCTTGCCCATTTCTTTTCTCCTTAAAATCCACCTACCAGCTGGATTCTGCTTCAGGATAATATCCATAGGACCAGAAGTGCTTTGGTGTTTGGATTTTTTTCAGTTTTTAGAATATGTGCCTATCCATAGTGAAACAATGTGCCTATCCACAGTGAAATAAGTCTAAACACAAAATTCCTTCATGTTTTCTACACATTTTTATTTTTATACAACATTTTGAATAATTCTGTGTGTAAAACAAAATCTCATATTGTGGAATTCTATATCTGTAGCATCATGCCAGTGTTCCAGTGTTTGGAGCATTTTGGATTTCAGCTTTTTTTTTTTTTTTTTTTTTTGGTACTGAAGATCAAACTCATGACCTTGCACTTGCCAGGCAGGCACTTATGCTGCCAAGCTAAATCCCCAGCCCTAATTTCAGCTTTTTAAATGGGGTGCTCAACCTGAGCCACATGTGACACCTTTACTCCTCCATTGCTAGGTTAATTCTGTACTCTATCCTTAACCTTATTAAACTCATAGCACTGAGCTTTTTTCCTGCCTCTTCAGGGGGCTTTTGCTCTCAAGAAACTACAAGCTTTTGAAGTTAGGTTTGCATGCTGTCTGTTGATTTTGTTTTTCTTTTCTTTTCTTTTCTTTTCTTTTCTTTTCTTTCTTTCTTTCTTTCTTTCTTTCTTTCTTTCTTTCTTTCTTTCTTTCATCATTGGAACAATATCTGGCACAGATTCTGACACATAGTAGAACTTGAGCCAACAGGCCACTGTCATCTACTCCAAGTTAAAGATTTTCTAGTTTTTGTGTTTGCAGAGAATTAGAAATAGCCTTAAATTTATAGTTTTGGTTTTTGGAAACTTACTTTAAGCATATATTTTAAAATGAAATAAATTTGATATTAAAAGGCAACAAAATGCTCTTTGATGCTAAACTGAGTGACTTTTTTTTTTTTTTTGCCATAGCTTTGAGCACTAGAGCGCATTAGGACCACCCACATTGATCCTCTCGGTAGAGTGTAGAAAACTGTGTCCATGTATAAAATTACCACTCTCTGCTTCTTTGGATGTCATCTGTTTTCTTGGCTGTGACATGACGTATGAAATTTGATTTTAAAATAAATATAGTGGTTACCATTGAAGACAAAAGCCCAATTTCAAGAAAAACCAGCTTTAGTGTAATGAGGTGAGCTTGATGGGGGCCACCCTGAAGTTTTGTCCTGTCCTCGGGCCTAGGACCAGGTTTCTGGACGGTGGAATGCGCAGGGCTTCCCAGCCTCTCCTCACTTGTTTCTCTAATAAATGAGGAATTGTCTTTGAAAGCTGATTGACAGTTCTCAGCTGGCAAGTTTTCTTTCTTTGATTATTCCCACTGGATCTCAGCTGTGATTGTGCTCCACACACAGAAATATCACTTGCTGGAAAGGTACCTTGCAGATATTGTTTTTCTAGTCCTGCAGAATCACTCCTTGAATCATTAAACATCAAGGTAGGGTCCTAAAGCATGTGCACAGAAAAAATAAATTATTTAATGACTAGGACACTTGTTGTAATTGTCCTAGAGGAAACAACACATTGTTTTATTTAAGGTGCTTACTGATAACTATCTTTATATCCAATAAGCCCCAGTTACCTAATTTTGAATGGTCAACTTTGAGTGTTGATGGTTTTCCCAGGCATCTATTTAATCTAGGTGGACATTTATCCTAATTAATAAATCCCATTTTATTGCTTGTTTCCTTAAGAATTAAAAGGGAAACTAAAGAATGAGTTGCAGAGTTTTTGTGTTGTGGAAGCGATATTCTGTGTAAGGGACACTGTTTCTGCACAATGTGTGGTGACACCCATTGATATGCGATTTACCATATAATGCACTTCTTGAATGCTTACTGGTTAAAATGAGAATAAATCTCAAAAACCCCAAAACAGAGCCTGTATCTTCCATAATGAAAGCTTTGGTGAACATGCCCTAAATTGGTTCAAAGGGAAGAGATTAGGCAGGTTGTTTTCCAGTCACTCTCTGACAGTGCCCTTGAGACTCTTAGGTTCATTTCTACTGGCACTCTGCTGCTCTTCAGTAAATTTTTGTTGAGAGAATGAGGGAAAGTTAAAAATATTTTTGTTGCTAGAATATAAAAATGGCTTTGCTGGGAGGGCTGTCTCTGCATGTCTAGATACTTTGCTCTGTCATGTTAGCAAAAGGGGATTTTCAGTTAAGTATAGTTGATGTGAATCTGCCCTAAATGATACATAGTTCTAAGTCTGTAACTATAAGTAATACTTGCCACAGGCAGATGCTAAGCCGTTTATTCAACACATTTTTAATTGCTTGTCTTCGATGTACCTGCCCTTGATCTAGGTTTGTGCACATAGTGGTGAACAGAATAATCACGGGTCTGCCCTCAGTAAAGCTGACAGTTCACTTACAGCTGAACTCTTCTCTATAATACCATACTACTCAATGTTGAATTTCTAAGACAAGTTTATTTTCCCTAAACTTTTGTTTGTATTTCATAGCTGCTATGGTAATTACCTTTCCTTCCTTCCTCTATAAACATTCTGACAACTGAACGTGGACAGAGATCCTCACTTTGCAGTGTCCTTCTCATTTACCTTTACCTTTGCCTCTGTGTATATTGCCTATACACAGTGAAATAATGGTAGTGTAAGTTTATTATGGTTTACAAATAAACAGGGCTAGAATTTATATGAAAGATAATACAGACTGCATAAATTTGGGAATTTGTTGCATTGGTTTAATGCTACAATTGGAAATGAGCAGCAAAATTTTATACATTTACTGATGGAGATTACACTGCCATTTCAGAATGTGGGGACATAGGAGAGGGCTGAAATTCTCAAGTATATTCTTTAGTCCTTATTGGCTTCCAAAATGACAGTTTTCCCTCTAATGATAGACTTAGAAATCTGAGCACATTTCTAGCCCAAAGTGTGTGATAACAGAATTGTTGAGCCCAAAGTGACATGTAAAGTTTATAATCAGTTTATAGTTTATAATCAGGGTGTAGGCTACTGTCTGGGGCTAAGTCACCAGGTCAGTAATTATTAAATGGAGCAGTTACTACAGTATGGTGCATGGACTTGTTCTGCTTCCAATGCCATGACGCAGATTACACCACTCATGACTGATGGAGGTGCATGTTTCATCTGGATAATTTCTTACAAAAAGAATTGACATAAAGGGTTAGGACACACCACGGCAGCACACCACCTGCCTGGCAAGCCTGAGGTCCTGAGTTTGGTTCCTAGTACCACAGAAGTAAAACAAAAAACAAGGAGTGACATAGATTTTCATACCAGGTAATAGAGGCAGGGAATAAAAACCTTTAACCAAAAGAAAAAGTGAGCACCAGCTCAGTCATTGTTACATGGGACAGTTATACTTATGATTATATCTGTTTAGGGCTCTGGCCTGGTTTTCACTGTCATATATTTACTTTTCTCCATTTTAGCAAGGAAAAGCACACATTCAGTCATATTAGTAACTTTTGTTACTGACATCTACTCCTTTTAGGCAGATCTGCAGCAGAAGAAGGAACCTGTTCAGGATGACTCTGATCTGGATCGCAAGCGCCGGGAGACAGAGGCTTTGCTGCAGAGCATCGGGATATCTCCGGAGCCGCCTCTAGGTACTTCAGAATGCTCTGAGCGCCTGTCCCCAGGCCGAGGTTGTGTAGGATATACCATGTCCAGCATTGGCTTTATTTTATTTTTTTTAAGTCTTTAGCGTTGTGGGTTTTTTATTTTTCTTCTGGTGGTTCAGGTCGCATGCATTTTTGGAATTGAGGGAGCTGGAAGGAGATGAGAAGAAAGGTTGTAGGATCACTAGTAATTAGCTGCTTCATGATATTGCCAGCAAGTTGTTTCATACTTTTTAAATGAGTTTTACATTTGGTAAATACAAGAAATCTTGAAATTTGACTAATTGAAATTTTGGAATTTTTAAATTGCTTTTATTACATTGTTGAATTCCAACTTATCTTTGCCTACCCAAGTCCTGTGAATCTATGTATAAACTTTAATGCCTTCGCAGGCACAGAGTTATTCCATGTTGGGAACAGAATTCTCAGTGGGAAATTTAAAGGAAAACTTACAATGGTGGCAAATTAGTAACTAATAAATAAGCTTAATTGATTTTACTCTCCTGTATGTCTTGATTTCATCGCTAATTGGCATTTTCACCAAAACATCCCTCCTCCAACTCATTCATTCCTGGCTGATTGTCCATGAATTTTCTTTATTATTGGGGTCTAGATACTGCATTATTTATTTTGTGTTTCATGTACCCTGCATGTATTTTTTTCTGACATCTATGTATCTCTCATATGGTATTCTTTCCTTTTATTCTTTTATTTTTCTTACATTCAAGAGTAATCCTAGGGTGTCTGTAAAACTACAAGATCCAATATAGTGAAAAAACTTAAAATAATACACAGAAATAAATATTAGATCACTTAAAATGATTCATTTAAGACCCTCAATAGTTTTTATATTAAAATTAAATTTCTTTTATTTCCATAGTTGCTGAAATGCAACAGTTTTCCAGTAAAACACCAATTTTCCACATACAATAAATGTTTCTAATAATAGGAATAACAAAGAACATATAAACCTGCCAATTAGTGTTGTTACTGGATGTAATTTAATGCAAGCACACAAAACTCGAATACCATTAAAAATTCATCTCAATCTCAATTTGTAGTAGGTAATATGTCTAAAAATAATATAATAGGGTCTAATAAAATTAGATATTTTTGTTTAGCTTCCTTGTGTTGTAGAAGATGTCATCTATGCAGTTATTTGATAGGCCTTCTTTGAGAAGCTTGCAAACTTCTCTAACATATAATAACAGTTAGACACTTTGCAACCCATTATATTTGTGCTTCAAAATAGTCTTTGAAATGCTGTTTCCTGTGAACACTAAACATACTAGTGGTATATCCTAGTCTCCTCTATCCTATATAATGCCAGTAATTAAACTTTAAGAACAAAATACTTAACTATCCCTAAACCATAAACAATTTCTCTACTCTTTCCACAACCCTGCCAAGAGGCCCTGGCCAGGATTGGCTCCATTTTCATTTTTCCTCCATGCATCTGATTCAGCATGGAGGGTAATCAGTGAATTAATTGTGGAACCTCATGAAAACTCTGAGCTTCTTGATAGATCTGCCATTGTGGTATAAAATTTAGACAAAATCGTTAAATAAACGATTTATTCACCATATTAAATAAATAAAAGCAGATTGCACATGATTGAAACCAAATGGGCATCTACGCTTCTGTATTGCTGTTTCACTCTGCCCATATATCTTCCTTGGCATGTGCGATATTAAGAATTTGTTGAATCATCTGGCACGAACTATCTTGGCTGCTTGGTGCGGCATTTATCTGAAGGACATTTGACTTGTGCCGGTAGCATAGAGACAAAAAATACATTTACATTTCCTTTAGCTTTGTTTTTCTTTATTACCATTGCTCTCAGACTTTCAGCTTGTGCTGAGTTCTTCTTTGAACTTGTTTCTCCTGTTTCTAGAGAGACAGTTCACTTCTGTGTATGTAGCAACATCTTCTAGGCTGCTGCGGGGGAAGAAAAACAAGTCCCAAATGCAGTAAACAGTACAACGAGCTGAAGCTATTAATTAAATGTAAAAATAAAACCACATGGCATTTTCTTTTGTTTTGAAAGAGATTTTCAAATTATGGGGTTCGATATGTGCCCTCCCCCATCTGTCACTTAGTCTCTCAGAGCTAAGCATTTGGCATGCCCCGGCAATGCATTTTCCCCCAAAACATACACACGACAGATTTTTCTGACTTTTCTTATCCATTTAAAATTACTCAGGATTACATATTTTATAGTCTCTAAAGTTTTATAGACACTCATTTTATTTTTTATAGGTCAAATCTATACTAACAAAATAAAATGAAGAATTGAAATAATCTAGTTTATCCTAGTGAGATATTTCACTTGAATTATTTTGATTCTCCATCTTACTTTGTTAGGGTGGACATGGCCTTAGAATCCCCAGGTTAATTCTGTCTAAATTCATTTCAAATTTTAGTTTCTAAAGTATGAAAATTCACTTGACTTTCTTCCTTTTCTTTCCTTTTTTTTTCCCCCTTATCCCATCTCAATCTCTCCTGGCTACATGACCACTTTACTTTGGGTCCATTTGTTTTGGTTTGTCTGACACTGCTCTTCACCAGTGCAGCCACTGCATTTTTTAACATGGGATACCTGTTATTTTCATTATTTAGTCCCAACCCCTATGTCTCCCTCCTCGAAATCAGTGAGCACTCCCAGTGAAGCTGGAAGCCAGGACTCAGGCGACCTGGGGCCACTAACAAGGTAAGAATTCTCCTTTTAAAAAGTCTTGATGGAATGTCAGTAAGAGGAGAGAACATTGTTAAAACATTGTCCAGTGCTCACACATCTGGATGAGTACTCAACCATTTTGTGTTTAAATCCATGTGACTTGCTGGTTTTTAGTAGCATAGCAATGATTTTGAACACCAGAAATGATAAACTTACCAAGCCCTTCTGTGTCTTGCTAATGAACATAATCCATTAGTTTAGGCCTAAACGAAAAAGTGAATGGACCAAAGATAAATTGAAGATATACCCAGTTCTTCATTGTTCTGCTTTGGTTTTGGTGCCTAATCCTAAATTTTTAACTTTAAAAGCATCTTGTTTATTTGTAATAGAATTAACTAATTTGAGAAATTAGTCCCTAAAGTGTTGTTATTAATCAGTGCTGATTGCTTCTGTTTAGTGAATATTGCCAAACATTTATCATAACATCTATACTCATAAATTATGTAACTTATCAAAGAGGACATAGACATTCTCAAATTTGACTGTTGAAAAGATATCTGAAAGGCAAGCATGTGAAAAGAAGAAAGAAGATTCATTAATATGAGTGGCACCTTGTCCAGGATTCTTATATGAATGAGTATGGAGTACAGGATTGCAGCAGCTGGTTTGCAAACACCCATTTTTCAAGAGGCCAAATGGCACTTGGATGTGATGGTCTATGCCTATAACCCCAGCATTCTGGTAGGATAAGGAAGCAGTATTGCCAGTTTGAGTGTAGTCTGGATAATTTATCAACTTAGTAAGACTATCTCAAAATAAAAAAAAATAATAAAAAAGGATTGGGGCTATAGCTCAGTGCAAAAGTGCTGGGAAACTACAAACAAACAAACAAACAACATGGCCACCTCATGGCTCAAGTGGTTGAATTTATGTGGAAACGCAAACCCAATTAGTCCATGTCTTCCAATTTTTACAAGAAGCTGGAATTTATAACTATGCAAAAATTTTCTAAATATTGAATGCTTACTTTTAAAAAATGGAATTATGGGCCAGATTTACTTTATAGGTTGGCAATTTGTGACCTCTGGTTTAAATTTTTAATTAGAAAAACATCATAAAGTAGTTTAATCAAACTTCAAATAAAAAGAAACAACCATCCTCAGCTGTGCTCTTCTAACAAAGCCTGCTTTTGGGTTGTCTTTGTAACTTTTAATCCTTGTCTACCTGCCTACTGTTCTTGGTACTACATGCATTTTTGGGGAAGAGACACAAAATTTTACATTTTCTTTTTCCACATAATGCATTATTATAAATTCATTTTTTGAGAGTGCATGGTTTCTGTAAAAAACCAAGCAATTTGGTAGGAAAAACTGTGAACATGAAGATAAACTAGAATTATCTTTTCCTTTAAGAAACCAACACGTAAGACCAGAATGATCTCACACATATCTGCCCACTGGGATAAGGAGGAAAAAAAAAAGGAAAGTGTGCTTCAGACTAGAACATTTTGATTGCACAGGGCCTTTCAAAAGCAATGGATACTGCTTTCAATTTGAGAAAAATGAAAGCAGAGGTTTTTGAGGGCACAAAGCTGGTTTATTTTACCAAATTGCCTTCATGATTTGGGGAACCATACATCTTCTGTTAGCTTTTGCTTTGAATATATCAAAAAGTCTTTGGGGGGAAAAAGTAATAATTACACAGTTGTATATGATCTAGCATTTATTCGAGAATGGGCATAACATGATCACCTTCCTTAGAGGTCCATTGGCTTATTGTTAAGTTGATATATTTGTTTGTTCCTCTACAACTATGGTATGGTGTCATTACTGCTTAGTGTCAAGCCATGCAGTTGACAGCATTAAGGTCTATTACTGACTTCACAATTGATGGGCCCCTTTGAAAACCTTTTAGAGAAAACTGACCTATGCTGTTGGTATTCTGGAAACAGTAGCAGGTATTCCTTTTCAGTGAGCATCACTCCTCATTTCTTTCACTTTCTTAGATGATTTTTTTTTAACTTGATGAAACACCAAGTTGGAAGAGGAGCAGATTTCTCCCACCCCATATGACGTCCAACTAATTTCCTTTCTTTATACGAAAGTTCTGGCAAGAGGGGGAAACTGGAAGTGAATGAATAAATCCCTTGCTAAGTGCAGGTTTCATAAAAAGCAAGAAAATTGGCATTGAGAAAGAGTATTTTTTATAAAAACTGAGCACAACGTTTGCTTGAAGAGAGTACGTTAGGAGAAGCTTAGAAAGCCTTGTCTTGTCTTTGGAACTTAGGAGCATCCCACACAAATTTTTGTTTTAATAAAATAGAGATGAGAGTTAAATCTCAGGAGAATACTATATTTTGGTTTTAAAATTCCACTTGGATTGCCTTTTTATGTAAAAGCAACATTTTTGAAAATAAATACTGTAAAATTTTAAAAAAATAATAATTACTGCATACTTTAGCACTTCATAAAACTGAGACTAGGAAAAGAGCTTGAAAAAGAGCTGGGAATGTAACTCTCTTTCGTTATAAATTCGTCCTTCGTTAAGAATTTGGACTCTTCCAAAAAACAGAAATTAAAATTTTCTTGAGAAAGCCAAAATTGGCAGATTTGTAATCCTTATAACTAGTTAGTCTGTAAATTGGCACATCCAATGTATCCTATTATGGGGAACAGATTAAAATAATGCTTTAAAAACAGAAAGCACAACAGAAATCCCTTTTATTGATTTTTAAGAGCTCTTGAATAAATGTTTTAAGGAAAAATATATAATTTTTCAATTATTACAATACATACCTAAATAATACATGAAAAATTTAAATACCTGTTCCTTTGTTTTAGAATTCAGCAAACTAGGAATAGAAGTATATTTTCCTAGTATGATAAATAATATTAATCTGAAACTAACAGCATATATTGTTTGTACACAGGAATGAAAGATTGCTATTATATAACCCTTTAAAAAGAATGTCTTTTGTGTAGTTGAAAACATGTCTCTCTCCCTCAAGAAATAATGAATTCCTTGAGAATAGATACTAAGTAATGTTATAATCAAATAGTATTTGAGAAATGTTCATTGAATAAATGAACTGTCATCCTACCTTTCTATAGATGCAGTCACTGAAGCACACAGAAAACTAGGAAATTAGTGATCTTTTTCAGGTTCATGCAGAACACATTCACAGAGCTAGGCTTTAGTCTAGGCAGCTTAATTGAAGTTTTCGAATCTATACCTCTATCATACACTATACCCAACAAAGGTTTATATAAATGATATGTCACCTACTCCATAAAACAATTGTGGGCAATTAAACACATTAATATTTGTAAAGCACTTGGAGAGGAGTATGGTATATGGTATATGTATACATGAGTTTTAGCTATTATTAATAGTAGTGGATTTTTTTCATACTTTGATTTAATCATTTTTAGAAAAGAGATTGTTTTAGATTTTCTCGTGGATCATGTAAGTGTTGTTTTCAAATCTGATAAGCATGCCTGTATCATATCCAAATAATTATGTAAAAATATTGAACACAACCAGGCCGTAACAGATTATAGTGTAACCCCTAGAGAGTACTTTCTGGGTTGCCTAAGTTTTACTCATGAGCCTTCAGATATCCCACCGGAAGTGAGTCTAAGTGATTACCATTCAGCTATTATTTTTATGGGTGATTCATGAGGAGCTTGGCACCAGGACTCATTTTGTGTTTAGTAGTGGTTCTTTAGAGTTCTCAATGGCATACCGAGCTGTATACCTATGGAAACCTAGGAATGTGTGTTGACCTCATAAAGTCCACCTGGACAGCAGGACATGAACTGTACTTTGTTCTAAACCTGAGTCAGAGAAGAAAACTTCCAAAATTGTATCAAAGGTAAACACCTATCAGTGTGATAATGTATCATGCAATCTCATATTACAGTAATAAGTGTTAATAACAACACCCAACCCATACCATCTGCAACAAAATACTCAGAAAGAAAGATTTCTGATTGTTTTGATGAGAAGTGGCATAGGAGGTGGCAATAAATTAATTTCTACTTTTTTTTTTTTTTTTTGGTACTGGGGATCAAACTCATAATCTTATGCTTACCAGGCAAGTGCTTGAATTGCTGAGCTAAATCCCTGGCTCAATTTCTACTTTTTTGGGGGACCGTTCTTAGCCCTAAGATGATCAAATTCTATTTTTTAATCAAAGAGATATTCTATGCCCTCTTCCAACATTTTATTTTTAATTATCAAATTATTTCGAACAATACTTATGTGTTTTATATAATTAGAAAATATAAACAAGTCTAAATATAAAGAATATAAAAACATGTTCATACTACTAGAGATCAGCATTCTTGATACTTAACTGTATTCCCTTTGGTATAATATATGTCATACTATGTCATACTATGTAATATATGTCATACTATGTAGTCCAATTGTTCAGCCTAAATTTCTAATCAAGTATCTCTATTTTTCTATTTCAGTATATTTTCACCTTCCATAATATAAATACCATCTTCAAATTTTCACAACTGCCTTCAACATAATCCCTATCATAATATTTATAATAGCTATCTATTCTCCCAATCAATGGCATCTGTTAGCCAAATCCACTCCTATAGATTCTCTCCAGGGAGGTGAAGCCTCTCAGCAGGGAACCTCAAATGCAGTAAATGGATAAATGTCTTTTAAGCACTTAACAGGAAAACAAGGGTAAGCATCAGACAGCATTCCCTCCTTCAGCTTTGTGTATACTGCAGATTAGAATTCAGGGGCGAAAGGACAGTTTTCTGCTTTAGAACATCAAGCTTCTGTGCAGTTCAGAATTAGTTCCTTTTGACAGAATACTTTGTTAAAATTCAGATATTTGTTATACTCAGTCTTACCCTGTCTGCTGCCTAGTGAACACTCAAATAAGAAATTAGATTGTCTAGAGTAATTTGATTCTGGAGCACTTAGCTGGCTGCATGTGGACACCACTTTTCTTTTAAGTGACTTCAGGGAAAAAAAATACTAAGTAACCATGTGAGTCTAATGCTCACAAGAAACTACTCAGGACTTTCATCATTATCCACAATCCAAAGGATTTTTTACTCATTTTGGTGAAAATATCTTCCAGAGTGATTTGATGAATTAGAAGCCCAAACAAGGGGCTGGGGATTTAGCTCAGTGGCATAAACACCTGCCTGGCAAGTGCGAGGTCATGAGTTCAATCCCTGGTACTGCAAAGTATATAGAAGCCCAAACAAAGGCATTAATGGTTATTAGTAAGAGTGAAAGAATATAATTAAGTACAGGGCTATGGGTAAATTTAATAAGATTATTGCATTTTGTTTACTCAAAAAAATTTTAAGTTATTGTGACATAAAGAGGAACTGACAAGATATGACCTGCTGCTTGGACTTTAGGGAGATTGATGAAAGAATGGATAAAAATCAATTTATTTGGAAATTAACAGAAGATTTTACACTGTAGCATTTTCTCCTTCTGTAATAATTTAACTATTTAGCTCAATTTTGAAAAATTTCCTATCATTCTGTCTCCAGTATTGCATGTGCTCAAATAGTTACATTAACAAAATAGGCACCTGTTTTAGCAGTTTCTAGAGAAACTAACTGCCTGCTTGGCAGCAGGTCTCTGTGTAAGATCTGAGGAGAGCATGTCCTCCCACAGTGTGGGAAGCTCTGCGCTGCTTTTTGAATTCAGCTCAAATGGACTTCCTGTGTGGACCGTATTGGCTCCAGGGTCATTCAACACAGGGGAGATTCTCATACAATAAATTAAAAAAACAAAATTTTATTTTAAAAAAATCCTGGCATAAACATAAATATATAAACAAATACATATATTATATATAAAATCTATATTTTATATATATAGATATATATATTGCCTTATTTCTGACATCAAGAATCTTTATCCTTATCATTGCAAGTTCAAGAAAAGAAATAATGGGGACTTGAATGGAAAACATTAGCTCATTAAGCAACATCCTTTTTTTATTAGATCTCATGTTGATAAAAGTGACAGATTGAGTGATATGATGGATTTTGAAAAGTCCTTATTAATCAATGTTTTCCTTTTGGAAATGTCATCTAAAAAATGAAATATTCAGGGATGGCACTGATTATAGATTTTCTGCTTGGCATTATGTTCACATTGGCCCAAATAATCTTCCCTTTTTGCTGGTTGCTAGTGGTCTCTGACATGTGAAACAAGACATGTGAAACAAGAATTCAGAGAAATTTTGGTACCCCCTTGGAGTCATGCCTCCTGCCATTTTGGAGATAAAAGGAAGAACATGAAAATTTGCATTCCAATGCAAGTGTTTCAGGGATTAATTAGAATCACTACATCTATTTCACAGAAAACATACTGGGCTTCTTTTGATTCTCAACACAAACCAGCAATATGGTCAGTATTTATAAGATTTTCTTCTTCAGTGTAGCGATGAGTTTGAAAACTTTCCTGAGGCTATGTGGTACAAGACTGAGTCACATATAAGTCCTTCAGTGGTCATTAATGAAATTAGGCAGATGGTTCCTTATTAGTTCTTTAAATAAAAACTATTTCTTTTGGAATCAACTTGCTTTTATACTTCACACCCATCTTTAGGAAAGATGAGTAAAGATTGTTCATTGGTTCATTTATTTTTCTATTCACTCAGTAAACAGAGGACAATTTATTGTATACCGTATACCATGCTAGTTCAAGAAATATAATGATAGGAATTATTCTTACTTCTAAAGACCATAAATATAGCAATAGGATTTAATCTTACTTCTAGAGATCCTCCATCTAGTATATGGATAGATCTCATTTGAAACAATCAAAAGTGTTGCCATGTTGTTATATCTCTCAACGATGTGTACTCATAAGGGGAACAATAATGTCATAAGCTATTATTCCAGAGTTACCTGCAGTAAATCTACAGTATGTTCATGTGGAACAATTGATTTTGATTCATTACCCTCCTACATAGTCTTGACACTGACTAGATACTTAGTAAATGTTGTTAATTTACCCTGTGCACTCGTGCACATGTTACATAGCTTGCAAAAAATTTGGTGACATGGGGTAGGATGGGTGCAAGGACAAGAAAACAGCTAAAAGCCAGAAAGTTTTCTGGTCCAGAGTGGGGCACATATGCTGCACAAGTTACCTGAAGGTGGACACCACTGCTCCAGAGGACTTTCGGCAATTGTTATGGGAACTGAGGTCCAAAGTGAGGTTTTACTCTCAGAAACAAGGCAGATATTCAGTTATGAGACTCAAGGCAAATAATTGGAAGGAGAGTGGCAGTGTGTTTGGCTTGATGCTAAGCCTATTAAGGCCTGATGCAGGTCTACTACTGAGATCAAATGGATGGAAGATTGGTAAAGAGAACTGTGCAGTCAGAGGAACCTGTACTTCCCTAATTCTATCTGAGAGGCCTGCTGCTCCTGTAATGGTGCCGAGGACAAATATATTTGGAGGAGACATTTGAGCTGGACTTTAAAGAATGCATGTTTTAGAAAGGTAGAGATGGGTGATAGGTATACCAGAGGATATACCTATCTACTTAACTAGAACAGAGCCAGGAAAATTGAACCAATGAAGAAGAGATCTTATAAATTGGGTATTTGGTGAATTACTAAAAGGTTTAAAACCTAAATTTCTATTAGTCTCTTACTAGGTCACTACATTTGACCTTTGAAGAATCATGATATTTTGCCTATTTTTTTAGAGAAATATTGAAAGACAGCTTCAACCTCACATTTAATAGAGGATTAGCGGGTAGACTTTTTGGGATGAGATACCAGAGACTACATTATTTACTATGTCTAGGGTCAAATGAGGAAGTTATTATTTCCATGATGTAGGAAGCTTCTGTACTTAGAATTTTGAAGCAAAGTTGATAAGTGTGACCTTTATTGGTACGTCAATGACAGCCAGCACAAATGTGAGCAAATAGAATCATGGCAGCGCTCCTTGGTCTTGCGTCATAATAAGGAATAATTGGGTTACTCAGCATCTGTGCAAACAGCAGGGCCCTGGTGAAAGACATCAGAGTTTTTCTCCTTGATGCTCAAAAGATAAAGCTGCTAAAACTGGTCAAAGCAGGCAAGGAAACTCATCAAAAAAGCAAATAAAACCAGGGTGATTTCTAAGACAGAAATATGAAACAGAATGCTACTGACACAGTTACAACAATGAAGAGGCCATGTTGTATCATTCAGAAAAAGCTGGGTTGGTCAGTCTAGGAGTCAGAGAAAAGAAACCTGGGCAGCAGTGAGCAGTTCTGTGTGGTCTTAGTGGAAAGTGCACAGGTGGAGGGAAGGCTGTGAAAGCTATAGTAGTTAAACATTGAGCTTTGCCTGTTCTAAACTGAAAGGCAGTGATGACCATCTAACTAGTGTTCAAGAAGAGCAGGACTGTGTGATTAATTCCCCTGGTGATCACTGTTCTTATGATGAACTGGCAAATTTACATCTGAAGTAAAACCAACTCTTGTAAGACCTAATAGATTAACTTTGCTATTGAAATCTAATTAACTAAGCACTGATGAAAATGAGGAATCTCTGGTCTTGCCAGAAAAAGTTGTATGTCTTGGCTCTGCTTCCAAAGAATGTTGAAAGTGTAGCTCACAGCCTGGCTGGCTGGCAGAGTCAACACTCACTGAAAGGACTTTGAGCTATCAGTACCTTTAATCTTTCTTATGGCATTTATTTCTTCAACTTATATTTATTAAAATTTTTAAAAATGAGAACTGCAAAACTGATGACAACTTCATTCTTGCTGGCAGAGGTCATCAGTATATCATTAGGCATGCATTTTTATATGTTTCATTTCCTTTACTTGTCAATTCTTAAGTGTAAGTCACATGTCCCTCCGCACCCCATTCTGGCTCTTAGATGGCATGATTTACCAAACTATACATGATAGATAGATAGATAGATAGACAATTTTATCTTCCCATATGAATTGAAGTTTCCTTCAGAATTCATTTAATTGCTAACACAATGTTCTATCAACTAAGTCCTGAATAGGTATTTCTTGAGTAAATAAATGAATGTTATCAAAAATGTTCTCCTCCCAGTATGCATTCCTGAAATGTTTGCAAAATAAAACTGGCTACTATAGTAAATAAGGAGATTTCTGTATGAAAATAACTTGTGATAGTATATCCTGTCCTCACGCCTTTGCTTACAGCTTTACTGCTTCTTTCATTTTATAAGTAAACTACTTGGCAAGATTTTAAATTTCCCAAGAAATTATCAGAGAAAGCATTATTTCATTTTCACAGTTACTTGACAAAAAAATGGTGGAAGGTAAGATCTATGTCAATTGGTGCAATAAAATTGTCCCAATTGAGGAGAAGAAGCCAAAAGGCAGTTTAATAATCATCCTGTGTTCTAAAATGTAAATGGCAGAAGAACCAGGAAGGTGTTTGGGCCTGATCCTTCATAGGCTGGGAATGGAGGGAAACTTGCCTAGTGACACAGCAGACCCACTGCAGAACACAAACCTCCCATCCCCAGGTCCAGTCATTGTCACCTGCAAGGAAGCTTATCGCAAGTTTACAGACAAGGAATCCACCAAACATGTAATGTATGCTCCTCAGCTATCTTTGGAAACACACCACCTTTGCCCATTGACTGTGTTGACTGTAAGCTTATTTGAAAAGAAAGAAAGAAAGAAAGAAAGAAAGAAAGAAAGAAAGAAAGAAGAAAGAAAGAAAGAAAGAAAGAAAGAAAGAAAGAAAGAAAAGTACACTCTGTAAATTTGACCTCCTCACAGATAATAATGGGAAAAGTGAAAAGAAATAAAATTGATACACTGATACCCTTGGATTTATTCTTTACCCCACAGCTTGTTACTGACAATAGCTATGATTTGTGTTCCTGGATAATGGATGTAGAGTGGGATGGGGTAGGCCTGCTGTGGTGTGACCTATATATATCACCTTTGCCATTCTGGTTGAAAATGCAAACTCCAGACTATTAATCAGTGGACTTCCTAAGGGAATAATTGTGATGGAATCACTATTGTTACTTCTTAAGTGTACAGTGAGCTCCTATGATCTGTCCAGTATGTAACAGAACAATCAGACCCTTGGGGCAGCTACATTCTTCACCTGCTTGGCGAAGTGGAAAAGGCCAAGAAAGATCATCTCCTCTGAAACCTCAGGGCACACTGAACTGAGCCCGACCCCTCGCAGGGATCACTTCTTATTGTCAGCAAGAGCCAAAGGCTTCTCTTCTGTCACTGCAGAAGAAATGCCTTAAACTCAACCCCCAGAACACTGTGAATAACAAGTATAAATTATTTTAATGGATTAATTCCACTTCTACCATTGGTTGAGCCAAAGCAAAAGAATTGATGTCCAGAACAGGAAGAGTGGCTGTTCTTGAACTGAAAATAAATGCAAAGTGATAGTTTTAAGTCCTGGCTGCATATGAGAACCACCAGGAGAGCCTTCACAATTACAGACCCCTGGGTCCCACCCTGGATACACTAATTTACTTGGCTGGAGTTGGCCTGGGCTTTGGACCAAGTTTAAGCACATCACAAGTTTAGATGCTGATGTAGTTGAGCACCAGCGATGCATTCTGTTTGCTAGCAAAGCAGTCATAATGCCACCGTCTTTATCTAAAGGTGATCCCACAGTCAGCCTTGTAAATGTCACCTGGGAACTTGTTAGAAATACAAATTCTCAACCTCTGCTCCAGAGCTACTAAATCTGAACTTCTGGGTTTGGGAATCAGCGTTCTGTGTTATATTAAGTTCTCACGGTCAGTCTGTGAAGCACTTACCCAGGTCAAGACTTTAATACAGACCAGTAGCATGTGTGTGCCCTAGAATTTGTTCAAAATGCAGAATGTCAGGCCATCCCAAACCTATTAAATCAGAGGCTGTACTTTGATAATATTCAGGCATCCATATATGCAATAAAGTTTGAGAAGCCCTGGTCTCAGAAAGAATGGCCAGTTTGTGTTGTCACTAAACTTCAGCTATCATCTTTCAGAACATTCAGGTAAGAAGACAGGAGCACAACTGGAAATAATAAAGGATTGCATCCTTGTGTCTCAGCAGAAGCTAATGTGGGATCTATCATATGGGTGGTGCATTGATTCAAAGAAACAATAATAGACAGAGTGATCATGGCAGTAATAACCACAGCTACCTATTATCAAATGGTTACTATGCCTTCTAGGTATAATTATGCTTAATGCCTGTAAAAAATCAGGAAAAGATTCATTCATTCAGCACATACCATATAAGCACAGACCTAGGCTTCTCTACGGTACTGCGATGCAGCCACTTCTGCCACTATGAAGCTTAAATCCAGAGCCAAATGTCAGTGACAAATAAACTGATGTGTAATAAAATTATAAGTAAAGAGGAATACTATGAAGAAAGTAAACCAAGGTAAGGGAAAGACATGACTAATGATAAGGAAGGGCCACTTGAGGTGGAACAGGGGAACATTGTGTGGCGATGACATCTGAGCCAAGCTACAATAGAAACAAATTCCTGAGCCATTCAGATATTTGCTGCAAAAATAACGAGGAGGACACCGAAGGAGAAGAAGAGCAATTATAGATAGGTTAGAAGATAGCTGCGAGCAGATCATGAACTATTCCATAGGCCATGCTGAATCACTGTAGACAAGGAAACTGAGCAAAGCTGCTCAAATGTTAATGTAACCACAGATCACCTGGGGACACTATTGAACTGTAGTGTGGAGTCAGTAAATCTGGGGTGGGGCCTGAGGGTCTGCATTTCCAATAAGCTTCTCAAGGAGGCTGATGCCACTAGTCTGTGAGCCACATTTTGGGCAAGCAAAAGGGTACTGGGCCTGAGAATTTAAACCTGCATGCCCAATATACACAGCTGAATAAGTCACCAAGGCCAAATTTGAGTCGCACTTGCTTGACTCCAGAGGGTGGGGTGTCCCTTAGTTGTCTCCTAGAGAGCCTCACCTCTGGTTCACCTGCAACTGACTTTGTGTGGGAAATTTAAAAGCCTGCCCAACAAAGGCCTTTTTGTGCACTCTGTTTATTGTATAAGGTCTGTTTATCCCTTCTTATTCTGAAGGAGAAACATCAAAGGGTATTTGGCTGTCCTGGTGATGAGTGATATGCTGTGTTATCTCTAGCGAAATATTTTAAAGAGAAAAATCTCTAGCATCTTAGAGACAAATGACATTGAAGTGACCGTTTGGTGGCATCTACATAGGAAAAAAAAACATGAAAGTATGCAAGAGTTTGTAAATCTGATATAGCTATAATAACTGACCAGAGAAAGCCAGTTATTCGCCAGACCTTGCAGTTATGCTCATCTAGACCTGCATTGCTAGATATTCCTGCCCTGGTCCATTTGCATTTAGTTCTCACCAGTGTCTGGAAGATGCTTGGAGCTCCCAGATGTGGATGGACTTTGAGGTATCAGGGGTGCATGCAGCAGTTTGCATGCTCGGGTCAATCAGTGATACAAACCAAAACAAAGCACAGGATGGGCGTGTGCTTGGAGTCTGAATATTTGACTATGGGATCTCTTCCGTGAAAATAGCCATAGCTCCTAATATCAAACACATGTTCAAAGGGAAGGATGGCTTATCACCTTCTCTTGTCATTCACCAATTCCTGGGTTTGGAGGGGGATGGAATGGTACTGGTACTGTTCTATGTACGTATTGTACTGTATATACATTACCTCGATGAATGATGGTTTGGTTTGGTTTGTTGCCCTCCCCTTTTGTTAATTCTCTGTGTTCTTTTTTCCTTTGTGCTGCTGGATTAGGACCCTGCAGTGGGACACAGACCCCTCAGTGCTCCAGCTGCAGTCAGACTCAGAACTTGGGTATATGTCCGCTCTTTTGTTACTCCTTTTGTTATTTCTTTGCTACAGTTGTGTTGAAATGCTGGAGCTGTTGCTGCTCTTGCTTTCTCCCCTTTTGTTTAACTTCCAGTTTGAAAAGCTTGTTTCCTTCTGTTAGTTTTCCTTATAAAACTTTGAGAAAGTCTCTTTTTGTGGAAAATACCGCAAAAAAATGGCTTTTGGTGTTCCCTGATTAACTCCTGTAATTGCAAAGGCTTACTGTCTCAAAACAAAAATGTAAACACAAACTGACAGCTCTACTTAGTTGGGGGACACACAAGTTCTGCCATGGGAGATGCATTTAACTTTATCCTAATAATTCTCTTCCTTTACTAACAAGTTCCCTGGATTAATTTTGTCTAAGATTGCTTTGAAGATGTTGTGTTTGTTTGTTACCTCTTCACTCTGGAGAATTTACAGTAAGCTGTTAGTTGGAATAAAGCTTTTCTTAGAGAGATTGCTGTTTAAAAAAAAAAAGTGCAACTTTAATGCCTCAATCTTAACCATACTTCAAATATTTGATGTTAGGTAGTATCTCCTAAAGATGTTTTCAGATGGAAATGTATTGTCGCAGCTTAAAAGAAACTGTCCAAATTGAAAATTCATCCACAAAGCATAAATCACACAAGTGTATTCTAGAAACTTGCTTTATTTCTGTTATAAGATCTGAGTTAGCTATAGTCACACATGCTGTTTTTCCACTGAGTGCTTGTCCCAGCTCACCATCAAGCCCATGAGAGCTGACTGCTCACTTTCCAAAACTTCTCTTTCCAGTAAATCAACTTGAAATCAGCCATGGTGGGCATATTTATAATGCAGAAATGGACAGCCGCTGCAAATCAGGGCTTGTTCTGTTCCCCCCACCTCCAAACTGGTTATGAAGCCTTTACCAGAACAATACTGATGTCTCTACCATAAATAGCAAATTTTATTACAGTCTTTTATGAAACTATTGCTGTTTTCTTTCTAAATGTAAGCCTAATATATGTGCAATGAGTATTAGTTTGAATTCTGAGGTTCCTGGACATACATTTCTGTGTTTCTGTGACGTGGCTGGGAAAGGAGGCCGAAGGGCTGCCTTCGTGGCAGGTTAAGGGCCATTTTTCTGGGTCCCTTTCTGCGTGCATACTGCTAAAACCAAGGAAGTGTTTTACTTAATACCTCAGCTAACTGATGCACTGACCTTTTTTTTAATTATTAGATTTTTTTATCTGTTTAGTTGTATAGTTTATTGTATCTTGTAGTTCAATTTGTATTATTTAAATAATAGAAAAATGTGGCTCAATTCAAGGAATACATAGTACACTATAGGTATTACTTCCAGTGGGCATGGGGCTGGGGGTCCCCAGACTCATCCTTGCGGGGCCCGTCTATCCCACATTGAAGGAGGAAGAGGAGTCAGAGGAGAGCAGTGCAAAGTGGAAGGATGCAGTACAGAGCCACCCCGGGAAGGAGTGAGTGTGCTCAGAGGAGAGGCACCAAGGAATCTGGGGTGGGGGTCCTGATTTGTGGGGTAGGGATGCCATCTTCATTCCCTTGAGGGTTGACACTTGATTAGTTACTGAACTTGTTGCTTGGGTTTGGAGTAAGTAGACAGGGAAATTTGGAAGGGAAACTTTTTTTCTTTTGAGAAGTAACCTACTCAAAGAAGGGATTAGGGGTAACAATGTAGCTACAAAGAGAGGGGGGGTGTCAAAACCACAGGCTGCCAGCTTTGCTGCCTGCTGCTTGGGGAGGTGCAGAGACCACTTTTCGGGGGCCCAGTCCCTAATCTAATCCCACCTAAGAATCCCACTGTCCCTACATGGTTTAGAAAAAGTTCAGAGTGCAATTGTTCAGTATATCTTTGTGTTAAAAATAGAAGGAACTGGCAGACACGACCTTCTACACACTTAATGGATTCTTAGGTGGATGGCGGCATTGCATAATTAGACTTGCTGATGAGCAGCAGTAAGAAGTTTCCCACTTGTACTTGTATCCCATTTGTATCTTGTTTCTTCCAAACAAATCTCATTATGGAAAGGGCAGATCTCTGGATCCCACCTTAGCTACACTTAATTCAGAATGAACTCAGACACGGGAGAGAAAGAGGCGTGACACTCAGGTCACAGAGGGTCGCTTGTCTGGTTGCTTATTTGAGAGAAATGTTTGGAGACTATTTGAGCAGAAATTATTCAAGTCATGTTGCAATTTCAAATGTTGCTTCTGTTAAAATATTTCTTTTTGACAGTCCTTATATCCATGGCACATACATAACTTCGTTAAAAATATGCCTCAAATAAGCAACAAGATTTTCCTAGAGACAGCTATTTCCTTTGCTTCTGCAGAGGCATGGGATTCACCGTGGTCTGTAGCTTTCTGTGACTTCTGATTTAACAGCTGTATTGAGATATAATGGATATAAAACAAATGACAAATGTTTAAATTATTCAAAACAGTGTTTCAACATATACAGACATCTGTGAAATTATCATCGTTATCAAGATAGTGAGCACCATCTTTTGTGAATGAAAGTTTCCTCCTGTCCCTCCGTAACTCACAGTCTTGCTTCTCCCCACCTCTGCCTGGGCCTGGAAAACAACGGTCCGCTGTCACTGCAAGTTAGTTTGAGTTTCCCAGGATGCTGTATAAATGAAGTCATGTGGGAGGGACTCTATTGACTGACCTTTTTTTCCTCAAAATAATTATATATTCATATCAAATATGCATTAATAGTACATTCCTTTTTATTCCCAAATGGTGTTCCATTGTATGGATATGCCATCGTTGTTTTTTTTTTATTCATTCAGATTATTTTAAAATTATATCAATTACAAATAAAATTGCTACAAACATTCACATACAAATATTTTTATAGATAAATGCTTTCTTCTCTTTGGAGAAAATACTTCCACGTAGAATGACTAAATCATATGACAGATGTATGTTTAACTATATAAGAAATTTTCAAAGTTCTCTTAGTATATTACATTTGTATCTCCAGTGTCTGAGAACCTCATTCATTTTCTTCTTTATTTTATTTTATTTTATTTTAAAGAGAAAAAAATAAAAGAGGACAGAACAAAGCAAATCAGAACAGACCAATGTAAGCAACACAGCATTTCACAACAAGACAACCAGTTATTGACAGTAGCTACCATAATGTCTCTTTCTTTGAAATAGTTGAGCATAGTTTCGCACACGATAATATCAAACATAACAAAATAGTATAAAACCATTCAAGAGAATGAAAGTATTACAAGGCATTCTGAACCAAATAACAGAAAATGAACAATGGCTACTATAGTATCTCATTTTCCATAAAAAATTTATACTATCACACATATTAAAATCCAATAAGACACAACATGATAGAACCAATGGTAATAGAAGAACAAAAGCATGGTAGGACTTCACAGCACGATGATACTAAATCAGCCATGGCTGCCATAATGTCTTATTTTCTTCAAAATAGCTGTTCATGCCATCACACATAATAAAATCAAACAGAATATAACCATTCCAACTAATGACTGAAAACATTATAAGGATTCAAAGCAATGTAATGGGAAGTCATGATTACTGTAAAATCTTATGATGCTCCCGGGTTTAGCTTAGTTGGCTAAGGCCCCACTCTGTAAACGTGAGGTTGGGAGTTCCATCCCAGAGGCAGCAAAATCTTATGTATTCTTACCATTTCTTACACTAAGGAGACTATACGGTATTTATACATGTGAGTTTGATTTATTTTGCTTATGAGTATGGTCTCAAGTTACATCCATTTATTTATAAATATCTCAATGTGATCATTCTTTATTGCTGAATAGTACCTCATTGTATAAAAGTACAATTTTTTTATCCATTCCTCAGTTGATGGGCACTTAGGTTGTTTCCAAGATCTGACAATTACAAATTGTGCTGCTATAAACATGGGTGCACATATATCACTGTGGTATGATGTTTTCAGTTCTTCTGGGAATATACCCAGAAGTGGAATAGCTGGGACAAATGGGACTTCCAATCCCAGCTTCAGGAATCTCTAGACTGACCTCCACAGTGGTTGCACCAGTCTACACTCCCACCAACAGTGCAGGAGAGCTCCTTTTTCCCCACAGCCTCTCCAGCATTTGTTGTTGGTAGTCTTCTTGATCCTGGCCATTCTTTCTGGAGTGAGATGGATCTCAGTGTGGTTTTAATTTGCATTTCCCTAATGACTAATGATGCTGAACGTTTTTTATGTATTTATTTGCCATTTGTATTTCTTTATCTGAGAACTGTGTATTCATCTTAGATGCCCATTTTTGGATTGGGTCTTTGAATTTCAGGGGTCTGATTTTTTAAAATTCTTTATATGTTCTAGACAGAAGTCCTTTATCTGAGGGACAGTTGACTAAGATTTTTTTCCCAATTTGTGGATTTTTCTTTTCACTATGCTGGAGATATATTTCAACATGCAGAAACTCTTTAATAAGACATGATCCCAGTTGTTGATTCTGGGAAGTATTCATTCTTTTTTTTAAATATCAAAAATTTAATGAGTGCTTAGAGTAGACATTATCATTTTTACATCATCTGTGTTGCTTACAAAACCTATAAGATAACATCATAAATAAAAACCTATGTGGACTACAGTGTAAATACAAACAAGAGCCTACCACAGAAATCATCTTTGTTTCAACTGCCACACACAAAGCAGTCTTCACACCTGAAAACTGCATGTTCCACAGACAAGTATTACTTAAACTGATAGCACCGTATTTTGTTTTCCTGTCCTTTTTCGTAGGGTACACCATTCTTAACAACATTTGAACTATGAAAATATAATCAAATTTTTAACCATTAGTAAAGAACTATAGTAGTACATTATTATGGTTTTTTGTTCACATTTCCCTAATGACTAATGTCGTTGAATTATTTTTTATGTACTTATTTTCTTTCTTCATATTTTTCCTGGTAAAATGCTTGCATAGCTATTTTGCTTTTATATATTGTTTTTGAGTCAGGTTGTTTATTTTCTTATTACTGTTTTGAGAATTCTTTATGCATTCTAAAAATTATCCCTTATCAGATTTAAAATTTGTAAATATTTCCCATTTGTGACTTGCACTTTTCCCTTTCTTTATAGTGTCCTTAAAAAGCAAACCATTTTAAATTCATCAAATTGCAACTACAAATGTGTTATTTTATGGATCATGTGTTTGGCGACATGATATTAATTTTTAATGATTGATTAAATACTTGTTAGTATGAAATTCACCCATGAAATCATGTGGGTTTGAAATTTTAACATGAGAACTTTTAAAAGTATGAATCAAACAACTTTCATAGTGAAGGAACTATTGAGTTTATATTTTCCTGAGTAAGCTTTGGTGTCTTGAATCTTTCAAGTAATAGGACTTTTATCTTCATTGGCACATTTATTGCCCTAAAATTGTGTTTGATATTTACTTATCATCTTTTAATATCTGAAAAATGTATATATATAATCACCTTTCCTATCTGATAGTAATAAACTTTGTGTTTATCTCCTTAGAGTTTTATCAGTTTTATCTCTTCAAAGTATAAGCATTTGACCTCATTGAGTTTTTTCCATTTTTCTCCCTATTTATTTCTCTTCTCATCTAAATCAGTTCTTTTCTTCTGCTTATTTTGTTTTAAAGTTGTATTTATCTTTTTGTTTACTTAAAGTGGAAGCAGACATTGTATTTACATATGTGATTTTCTACTCTTGGTCTTTGTGATATTTTATCATAAATTTTACTTTTATATATATAATAAGTACATACTACACTATGTTACTTTTTCAATTAAAGTTATTTTTGAGAATTAAATGTTAATAAAAATATTTATCAACACACTGTACATATTTATGATTCCTTCACTCTTTTATGTAAATCCATAATTTTGTCTAATATGCTTCTACTTCTACCTGATGGAAATCTTTTAAACTTCTTAGAGTAAAATAGGGTATAATTTTTTTAGTGTCTTATTTCCTACAAATCTTTATTACAATTTTTTTTACATCTTTATTTTTGGGTACCAGTGATCAAACTCACGACCTTGTGCTTTTACGACTTTATTGTTGAAATGTCTTTTCAGTAAGGATAAAATTCCCTTTAACAGTCATTTTCTTTCAGCACTTTAAAAGTGTTGCAAGTAATTCTCACTTATATTCCTTTTTACTGAATACATGCTGTATCTCTATCTTTAACCCCTTGTGTGAAACAGTTTTATTTTCTGACTGCTTTTATGGTGTGCTTGTTTACCCTTGCTTTCAGAAATTTAATTATGCCATTTCTAGGCATACTTTTTGTTTATTCTTCATATATTTGGAATTACTTTAGTTTCTTGGATCTGTAAATTTATAGTTTTTTGGATCTGTAAATTTATAGTTTTTGGCAAATACATGGAAACTAGCCATCTTTTTTTTCATATTTTTTCTTTCCATCTTTTCTTTTCTGGGGATTCAAACCACATGTATATGAGGAACATAGTTTTTCCACAGCTTACTTACTCCATTTATTTTTTTTCTTTTCTATCTGAATCTTATTTTAGATAGTTTCTATTAATATGTTTTCCTGTTCACTAATCTTTGGTTTTGCAATATTTGATTTGCTATGAAGCCTACCCAGTAAATCTTTAATGTCATACATTTTAATTTCTAGATATTCGATTTGGATCTTTTTAGTATCTCCTATGTTTATAATATTTTAGAACACAAGAAATATAGCTTTACTTCTTAATTTTTCTGGTTTTTTTCTCTCTAAAATTAAAATTTCTTTTTAAAATTACATACTTCTTGCTAGTCTATTTCCTCCGTTAACTCTTGGTCAGTTTGAATGTATTGATTTCTCTCTTATTTTAATAATGTTTCTTGCTTCTTTGCATGTTTGGTAATTTTGTAGTTGAAACTTAAATTACGTATATTTGATATATTTCTGCTCTGATCTATATTATTTCTTTCATTCTTATAACTTCAGTCTTAACTGTTCTTTAGATTGTTTGAGGTCTTTCTTCTTTATTCATGTAGCATTTTATTGCTACAAACTTTCTTCTTGGAATTAGCCCTATTGTGGTCCATAAGTTTGGTTTTTTTGTTTGGTTTGTTTGTTTGGTTTGTACCAGAGATTGAACTCATGACCTTAGGCTTGCCAGGCAGGCACTTATGCCACTGAGCTAAATCCCCAGCCCGTAGTTCATAAGTTTTTGTGTGTTATGTTTCCTTTTATCTCAAGATCATTTTTATATTGTTTTTTGATTATTTTCTTTGACTCAAGTATTGCTCAGCATTGTAGTTTAATTTAGCTTAATGTCTGTATATTTGTGAATTTCCCAATTTTCTTTCTACTACTGGTTTCTAGTTTAATTCCATTTTAGTTATCATATATTCTAGTATGTTTTTGATCTTCTTAAATTTATTATAACATGTTATCCATACTGAAAAAGGTCCTATGTGAACTTGTGAAGAATGTATATCTTGAAGAATGAATACTGGGTGTTTCTTCACGTTTGTTAAGTCCATTTAGTCTATAGTGTTGTTCAAGTTCACTGTTTCTTTAATGATTTTCTCTCTTGATCTTGAAGGAGAAATATTAACATCTCCTACCATTATTTACTGCATTGCTGCCAATTTCTCCATTTGGATCTGGCAATATTTATATTATATACTTAGATACTCTGGCTTTTAGTGTATTTATATACAATTGTTATATTTTCCTGAATTGACACTTTTATCAATATACAGTGACTTTCTTTGTCTCTAGACACTTTTTTGATTCAAGGTCTATTTTGTCTGATATAGCTATAACTATTCTTGCTTTATTTTCATTACTGGTTGCACAAGTATGTTTTTCACTTTCAGGATATGTGTGTCTTTAAGTTTAAAGTGAGGTTTCCTGCAGAAGTCATATATTTACATTTTGATTTTAAAATCAATCCAACCAGTCTGTATCTCTTGAACACTGGTTTCAAACACTTACACTTGAGTAATTATTGACGGGAGAGACTTTACTATTCTCAGTTTTTTTAACTGTTTTCTGTTAGTCTTGTAGTTCTGTAGTCTCTCTCTTGCAGTCTTCCTTTGAGTTTTCTTGTTTGCATTGTTATGTTTTGTTATATTTTCTTTTGTTTGAGTTCCACATATAATTTTTATGGTTACCATAAAACACATAAAATATCTTACAGTTATAACAGTTCCTTTCAACAGTTTCTCTTACACACAAAAACTGCACTTTCATCTCTCATTCCCATAGTATGTGCTGTTGATATCACAATTCACATCTGTACTGTGTATCTGTTAACATAATTTAATTATACCAGTTTTACTGCTTGCATCTTTTTAGTTTTATACTTGAGTTAAAAGTTACTTATCCACCACCATTTTAGAAAAAGAGTTTTCTGGTTTTGTTAATTTGTTTACCTGTACCAATGAATGTCCTGCTTTCTTTTGCTCCTGTGCTGCTTTTTGGCAGTTCCCTCCCCATTTTATCTAGAAGGGCTCCCTTGAGCATTTACTGCAGAGCAGATGTGATGATAGTGAACTCCTTTTTTGTCTTTATCTCCCCTTAATTTTTGAGGCACAGGTTTGCTAGGTATAATATTCTTGGAGCCACAGGAAGTACCCACATGCTCATTAAAACTCTCAGGGACTAGTAATTATCTGCCCTGTCAGTTCCCAGAAACTGGCAAGTTACAAGCCAAATCCTTGGGTAGAAACCGGAAAAGTCAAGGCACCCAATGTGCAATACAACCTCTTCCAGGGAGAAACTGGGAAGTAGTTAAAGCTTGGTGGCAGCAGCAGTCATAGGAAAAGCCTGTAGAGCCATTTTGGGACACTGCTGTGTTCTCTGTAGAATTCAGGTGAGTGGTGAGTACTGAGTCCATCAGTTTCCAAGGTAAGTGAGTTACTAGTGAGACCCTCAGACAGCAGCTGAAAAAGTGACATATCGCGTGTGGTCCAACTCCTTTCTAGGGAGAATCTGGAGTCTTGTTTTCACTGCTGGAGTAAAGTTGGAAGAACCTTCGGAAATGTCCACAGTCCTAAGGGACTAGTGATTTTCTGCCTTGTTAACTTCCAGAAGTAGGCTAATTAGAAACCAGACCTTCGAGTAGCAGCTGGAAATGTCAGAGATGTTCATATCCAGTCTACACTTTCCTGGTAAAGCTGGAAGCAGGTCTTTGTTGCCTGCTTGCAGTCTGTTGCATTAGGCTGAGACATAGGAAGAGCTTGACTACCTGTTAAAAACGGCCTGTTTTCTCTTCCATCCCAGGGGATTAGTGAATGTTGAGCACCATCATCTTCCAGAGGTTAAGAGTCAGTCTCTATGGTAGCAACTGTGAAAACTGGGACCTTAGATGTGTGTTACAAACATTTAGCTCCTCACAGAGAAGCTAAGACATGAGCGATCCTCTCTGATTGCAAGGCGCAGTGCCAGCGATGGGATTTACAGTGAGAGTGTCTCAGCTTTTCCTACTAATTATTCTGCCGATTCTATGGGAATTTTGTCAGTTATCTGGTGTACAAGAATCTCTCACCCAATTTCTGGACTTTTTTTTTTTCAGAAGAAATTGATTTGCATGTGTATTTGATTCACCTGTGTCTGGAGGGAGAGTCCCCAGTCTCCTATTTTGCCGTCTTATTGATATTCTCTCAAGAAATACCCAACTCTCACAACTTAAAGGAGGAAAGGTCTATTGCAGCTCATAATTTGCAGAGGTTTCAGTCATAATCAACTGACCTCAAAGCAAGGCAGCAGGGCAGAAGTGTATCATGGAGCAGAAACAGTCTGTGGCAGGACAGGCAAAAAGCAGCAAACAGCTTTTCTCTTTTATCTCATTCAGGTTACAAGCCTTCTGAGTGGTGCCACCCACACCCAGGGTGGGGCTTCTCTTTGTTCACATCCAGAAGTATACTCAACCAATCAGTGGACTAATTTAATTATCACATCTTTAACCCACATTCACATACCTTAGATCCAGCCACTTTGGAAAAGCCCCACCTATGATAGCATGAGACTTAGGGGGGATACCTAGATATAAACCATAACAGCTGGTAATTTTTTTACTGATATCAGACATTCTGACTGTTATTTTGTTAGGTGTTGGATATATTTGAATCCCTAAAAATCCCTTGAGATTTCTTCTGAGATATGGTTAGTTTTCTTGAAAACAGTTTCCTTCTTTCAGGTCCTTCTTTTAAGAATGTGTTAAAACTAGTCCTTTGGCAGTGCTTAGTTCAAGGGTGGTTAATTCTACTACTGAGGCAAGACTCATGTGTTCTTAATAATTACCTATAAATCTTGAGGATTTTCTATCTGGTAACTAGCTGTATTCCAGTTCCTATAAGAGAGCCCAGAACTGTTAATCCTTCCACCTAATTATTTCATTAGCCTCAGGTGGTTCCTCTCAGTAGCTACATGGGTCAGGACTGAGCTAATTCCTCAGGGGTACCCCTTTGCAAACTTGAGTTTTTACTTTGTGCAGTTTTCTTCTGCTACTTTCTTTTCAATTTAGGGATTCTTTGGGTTTCTTTTGGGTGTTATCGCTGTACTGTGACCTGGGAACTCCAAGGCCATAAACTGGAGGCAACAGAGAGCTCATATTGCTTGTTTCCATTCTCTCATGTATCAGAGTCCTTCACTGTCAAACCTGTAGTTTTTTATAAACTGTACTTTCATTCAAACTGCTGTCCATTTTATTTTAATTGTTTTAGCTGTGTGTTCTCTGTTGCTCCATTTGGATGATAAAACAAATGTTTTGCCACTTGATTCTAGATTTTATGTTAACTACGTGACCAACAAAGTAAATATCAGCAGAGAGAAATAAAGGAGCTGATCTAACACTGAAAAAATAGCTTTCACAAGGAAACTGTAAATAAACTGAGAAAATAAGTACAACTCAAGTTTGTTTGCTTGCTTGTTTTTCCTCCCAAACAAATACCTACAAAAGTATTAAAAGTGCTTTGCTTTCTTAAGTTATTTGAGCATATTTAAGTGAATTGAAAGTAAAAAAATAATAGGACAAAAAGCATAAGTTAAAATACCATTGGAAGAATCTGTATAAACTGGAAAGCAGCTAAGTACCTCATTGAAATTTGGAGTTGCAACAGGAAAGTTTGAGGGGAAGATTGTATTTAAAATGGTTCTGGTGACTGAATGTCCCCTTTCATGAGTGTCTTCAGTTATGCCACTGTGGCTGCCTCTATGTCCTTAATCAATTCAAAACATTTGCTTTTCATGGTCATTTTGGCTTGGGGGGGAAAGACAGATGACAAATGGTACCAGATTCACCTAATAAGTGGATGAGGATGCATGGTCATGTTTCTATAAGCCTGCCATTCCTTTGGGAAGCATTTGGCAGCAGCATTCACCATATTTTTATTGTCACACCTTGAAAAGACACTCATGAAAGAAGACTTTTGGTACTGCTTCAGAAAGTGGCAAGGGTAAGCACCTCAGGGGTGCAAAGTGAGGAAGAGTGAGTGGGTCTTCGAATATAGCTCAGCACCTGCCTGGCAAGCATGAGGGCATGAGTTTAATCCTGGTACCAAAACAAACAAACAAAAAATCAAAAAACAAATTAAGGGGGAGTATCTATGAGAATTAATGGCCATATGTCTTTTACTGTACTACATTTTCTTAACATTTAAATATTTACTCTATTTTTCAGTCTCCCCTCATGTTAAATCCTCGCTAGAGCTGTTTGCATATTTAGAAACAAAGAGAGACTGGGGGAAAATTGAAGTTGTAGACAAGAGTTTGGCTGATCCTCTTCTGAATGGAGTGAGAATTACTTTCAGTCCTTAAAAGACACTTGGTGGTGACCTCTTTTTTCTCTAAACCTTCTCTGTGTTCTGGCTGAAACGACAAAATCTGGCTGAATACTCTAGCCAAGTGCTACCTCCTGAATCTGCCAGGCACTGCCACAGACTGCTCTAGTGAAACAAATCATCCTTCCAAAAGTAAAAGTAAAACCACTTCTCTAAGGTCACTGCTGATGTGATGGCAGGAGTTCAAAAATATAACCAGGCAGTTCTTGATGTCTTTTCACATTTTAAAATTACTGTCATTTGCCTAACAGAACAGTAATAGCTTCAATAGTCTTGATGAAGAAACTTTAACTGGGTTTATTTCCCAGGTTTGTCAGATGTTCTTTTCTACCTTGCTGCTGCATTATTTCTGTCATTCTGTCTTACCTGTCCATCTTTCTGTCTTTCTGAAGCCCATTTGGTAAGGAGGTATGCTTTTACTGTGATACTCAGTCTCTTTAAGAAAACTGTAATAATTTAGCTAATGGAAGCTTGTTGAAAAATATTAGGGAAATAAAACATCATTCCTAAAAATGTGTTATATCATATTGTCATTTGTATTTAATACTGCAGAAAATACGTACCATCTGTGTCTATTATCCTGAACTTTCAGTTTCCTTTCTAAAGTGGGCACTTGATAGCAGAACCTCCAGCAATGTTGCCAACTTCTAGTACAAACTATGATTATTTTGACTCTTCTTTCAACCCAGAAATATTACAGGGCTTACTTGCATTATGAAATTCATGGCAAACCCTCTGGCTGTGCCTGTTGCCTAAGCCAGAGTTGACATTTGCTTCCGTTCAGCCAAAATACTTTAACAGTCAAGCTATTATCTCCACACAGTTAGAAGCAAATATCATGGAAGTGAAATAAACACTTCTTAAAGTGTGAATGTGGCAGAATGGAAATGCATCTTTCTTGAAGCAGCTGGAAAAGGCCAGCTGCCCAGCTGCCTCTCAGGAGAACGCTCGCTCTGTCTGGGGCGAGGGAATGGGTCCTTCCCTAGTAGGGTGCCTCCTCTGCTCCTTTGCTCCTGTGCCTCCCATTCCCAACTCCAGCATCCCACCCTGAAGATGTCATGCTTTCCATGCCCAGTTACACCAGAGTACAGGATTTGGGAAACAAATTCGTCCGGGAAAGCCTCTTTTTGTGAAACACAATCCTCTGTGCACTTAGTTTCTCATGTTCTTCTGTGGATGCAGCATTTTCTCGGGTGACTCTCAGTAGATGGCTCTGAAGGGTCATATTTCCAGTTTTGTCTTCTCTGAGCTTTCATTTTACAGTTTGGAGATTTCATCTCCACTAACTCCTACATGAACGTACTCAGAACTTACTCTAAAGCAGACCTTTCTCTAAGTTATCCCGTGTCTTCCAATTACACGACTCACGTTTCTTCTGGTAAGGTATAAAGCTTTGAAATAGTCTCTAATTCATTCCTTTCCCTTTACTGTCCATTTCAAGTTAATCACAAAAGTCTGCCCTTAACTATTTTCTAGAATCTACACAGTTCTGTCTTTCTTTCCATTTCAAGTGATCTGTCCTCACTCTAAACTAAATCTCATGCTTCATTAGACCACACTCACCATTTTGCTGGATTCTCCCTCTGAAGTAATATTTACCTACATCCTCTGACTGGCTCCTGAACATGCCTTCCTGTCTTGCAGGTCTTTTTTCTATTCCCCTTTCTCCATACTCACCTTTGCAGTCCAGTCACTTCCTACCTGTATCTTCTGATCTCTGATTGTCCAAGAGATGCATTTAAATTTTTCTGTTTCACATAGCTGCTGTAATAGCATGCTTTTCTTAGTCAATAACATCCAGCAACTCCTCCTTCTCTAGCTAGACCAGATTCTTCTTTAGCCTGATATTTGAAATCTCTAATGATCTGTCCTCAGTATAACTCTGTCAATATCCATCCCATTGTTTCTACCTCAGAACTTCTATCCTGAAAACTAGATTGTCAGGCATAGAGTGTGAATTCAGTTTCCATACTTATGTGTATGCAGGGCTACCTCCTGAGACATTGACCCTATTCCTTCCCGCCTAACTGGGTTAGAGCTGGGATAACTTTCAAGATTCAGATTGAGCCTTCTATTCTCAGTGGTACTTCATTTATCCAAATGCATAGTAATCTGCTCATTATATTCCTCTATTCCATTTGTTATGCAGCTTCTCCAAGCTGGCTCTCATTCCTTGCTACCTTTCATTCTTAGTGCCTTTGGATACTTTCGTTCTATATCCTACTTCTTTTTTGTGTTGTAAGGACCTGGCGTAACACCTTGTTCGAACATGGTTTGCAATTGCTGATAAATGGCCATGGCCTTGGTCAACTGTCCAGTGCATTATTTCACTCACCTAAAATATTGTACAAAAAGGGAAATGGCACTGTTATCACCTTTACTCTGACGGGATTATCTCTGAAAAACTTATACAAAGAAATTTTAGAAGCAATACTAGGAATTAAATCTCCAGCAGCACTTTTAATGTACCCCAGAGATTAAAACATCGACATGCAAATAAACGAGAATCAGAAAGATTGAAAATAAACCCAGTGCAGACATTTTTTAAAAAGTTCCTTTGGCCTTGACTTACTTTGGCATCTGGCCAAATAACTCCTTGTCTCTGTGAAAATCTGTTCCCAATTTTCTCTGTTGACTTTCAGGATTCCTCCCTGCTCCAGAAACTTCCCACTATTATAATCATCCTCTTTTATGGTTTCCTGGCTTCTGAGTGTCTCGCACACTGGCTTCTGACCCAGGCTCTGCCGCATTACCCACGCCTGCCTCCCGCACCAGATCTAATCAGTGTACGATCATCATTGCAGCTCTCAGCTATTGAAGATGAAGAAACTGTCATTCAGGACCATTTCTGAGGCCCCTTTGTGACTGACCTTTTATAAAATTTGGAGACCGTCTTAGATGACTAAAGCACCTTTTAATTCTGGCTTTTATGTGTCCTAGTAAAGGTTCTAAAAGTCTGACATTTAAAAAAATCTAATGTCAATTTAGTCCTACCCAGTACCTCTACCTCCCAATATCAGTACTAAGTCAGAAAATGTATCATCTGTTCAGAAATAAGCCTATATCTGAGCTTTAGCAGATGGTATCTGTCAAACATTCACAACAGGCATCTTAATGCCTTAGTCATCAAAAGCCATTTCTGCAAACTGTTACATTCTTTTAAAGTCCTATAGAGATAATACAGTACTCTTTATTTTTTTTCACATTTCCTAAGTGTGAGTTACATAAATGTAAATCTTGCTGAAAATAACTCACTGTTGCTTGAAATCAGTGCATTACAATGTGAGATGTATAAATGGAATATAACTGTAGTCCTAGCACTTGGAAGGCTGAGGCAGGAGGATCACTGTGAGTTCGAGACCAGCCTGAGTTACAATGTGAGCTCAAGGCCAACCAGAACTGCACAGCAAGACCCTGTCTCAAAAAAGACAAAAAAAAAAAAAATCTGACTAAGGAAGGTAGTAGTGATTCTCATGCTAGGACTAGGATACGTGCTCAAATACTCATGCTTTCATGAGCCCCAAGCTGTGAGACGGTGAGGTTCCTTCCCTTGTATCCATTCCAGCACCATCAAATTTAGCTACTTATTGAATCCAGTGGTGTCACTGATTAATATTTAAGATAAAAGTCTTTCTCTCCTTCTGTGCTCAATTTTTCCAGTGGACATTCAGAAAAATTAAGCTTAGGATAACAAGACATTTGCACACAAAGAATGAATTTGGAGCCCTACCTCATATATACCACTGCAAAAATAAGCCAAAATAGGTCAAAGATCTAAAATATGAGTGGAAACTATAAAACCCTTAGGAAAACATAGATGTAAATCTTCAGGGCCTTGGACTAGGAAATAATCTTTGTATATACACCAAAAGCACAAGCAACCAATGCAAAAATAGATAAATTTGACTTCATTAAAACTGCAAACCTGTGGCACATATCTGTAATCACAGCATTCTGATAGGCTGAGGCAGGGGGATTGTGAGTTTGAGCCTAGTCTGGCAACTTGTACAAAAGAAAACTGAAAAATTTTACACTTCAAGAGTCATCACCAAGAAAGTGAAAGAGCAACTCAGAGTAAAAGAAAATATAAATCACATATTTGATAAGGGTGTAGCCTCCAAAATAAAATAATAAATATAATTATGAATAAAAATAATTCAAGCCAGGCACGGTGGTGTACTCCTGTAATCCTGGCACATGGGAGGCTAAGGCAGGAGGATCATTGCAAGTTCAAGCCCAACCTGGACTACAAAGTGAGCCCAAGCCCAGCTTGAACTGCACACAGCAAGAACCTGTCTCAAAAAGCCCCCCCAAAAAATCATAAAAAAATGACCTCATGTTAAAATGTGAAAATAATTTGAATAAGCATTTCTTTAAAAAAAATAGGTATTCAAATGGCTAATAAGCATCTGGAAAAGATGGTGGGCATCATTAGCCATTAAAGAAATATAAATAAAAACCACAGTAAGTAGCACTTAATACTCACTAGGCTACTATGATTTTCAGAAAGACAGATAATAAGGGATGAGGGCGATGAGAAATTGGAACCCTCATTCTTCCTGGGAATGTAAAATGGGGCAGTCACTTTGGAAAACATTTTGGCAGTTCCTCAAAACTTAAATACAGCATTACCATATGATCCAGTAATTCCACTCTGAAATACATACCTGGGGGAATTGAAACCATATGTCTATACAAAAATTGGTGCACAAATGTTTAGAGTAGCACACGTCATAATAGCCAGAAGTGGAAACAGCCAAAATCTCTACCAACTGATGAATGGATTCAAAATAATGTATGTCCATACAATGGAATATTATTTGTTGATGAACAAAAATGCTATCCTGTTACATATTACACTAATAACCTTGAAAGCATTAGTGAAATAAGTGAGACACAAAGGCCAGACATTGCCTTATTTCAATTATATGAAAGTAGACAGAAAGTACCTTGGTAGTTGCCAGGGGTTAGGGAAATGGGGGATGGAGTTTGACTGCCATATGGTACAAAGTATATTTTTGGGCAAACAAAAGGCTGTATTATTAGATAGTGACAATAGTTGCACAACTTTGTGACTAGCTCCATAACCACTCAGTTGTACACAAGAGGAGGCAGGGGTTTTATTCCATACGACTTTTATTTCAATAACAGAAAATTAAGGCTGCCTTGATCTTAAGTCTAGGAAGGACAAAGAGTTTTGTTTCTCTTTACCCTCCATCACACCCTCACCAAGTTCTTGACATTGTCGAAATTATCTTTACACTTTAATTCCTTAATTTTATTGTTAAAGGAACTAAGCAGTGGTTTCTTCAAGAGCCAGTGGGTTTTTGCTAGCTCTCCACATGCTGGCAGGAAACAGCATCTCTCCTCTGTAAGTCAGGATAAAGAGGCAGCAGCTTCACAAACCCAGTTCTGCTGCCCTTGAGTTTGAGTTGCAAAGAGGAGAGACAAAGTCAGAATTGTCCCCTCTGCAAACGACGCTGTTTAGCAAGGGTGTTTCCCTGTCCTATTAAAAAGAGTTGGAATATTAATAGTGTCTTAAAATATCAATATGTTTTTTCATGAATTTTCTTTCATCTCTGAACTGGAGAAAAACTTGGTTATATTTAATTTATCAAAACTCCAATGACAGTGTATGTATTTCCCATGCCGTTAATGACAGGACCAGTGTACCTTCCAGTGTTTGGAAATAAGTCTGCATTTCTTCAGTTTTAGTGGACATCATGGACTACACTTAAGTCACATTTTAGCCTTCCTCTTTCACAGATCATGAAACTTTGCAAGTAGCTAGAAAGCCACACTAACCTTCTTGTGGGTGGATAGACAAAAAATCTCAGCTGAATCAGAAACAAGTAGAGGAATGGGGACAAGGACTTATGAAGAGAGCTATTTTCTTCCTGTGGTCCATCATGTTCAGTCAGGGACCAATGGGTGAACTTTGGTGGAATGGATTATTCTAGTTATGACCCAGAGACCCAGTTTTCCTTTCATAAGAAATACACTCCTTTTGGCAGTAAAATACAAGGTTCCCTGGTGAATTAACAGAACTAGGTAGAGAAGAGGCTTCCAAGACTTTTAGGGGGCAGTGAAGCCCCAATCTTGGGGAAAGGTGAGCCCTGTGCCACTTTAAATCAATGCCAACTCAACTTGTGAGGGATGCATCGCCCTGTTGCCCAGAATGTCTGAGACTCCTAGGTTTCTGGCTTTAGATTTGGGATAAAGCCAAGCCTTTTATTCTTATTCTGTGTCCACCAATCTATCTGGCACTCATCTCTGTCTTCTCACTAATCTTTGTACCTGAGCTGCCTCATAGAGCTTCATAAACTTAATCCCAAAATTTTTCCTGTCAGTGACACTAAGCCACACCCCTTGAGGCTTGGCTGCTGGCTGGGGAACGCCAAGAGATTTTTTTTTTTAATCACTGAAGTTTCTATCTCTCCACTGTCTACCATCTTTAGGCCAGTGTTGGTGGCCCTTTCGTGGACATCAGTATTCCCAGAACTGGGGTGGGGGGGTGAGCAGGCTTACTGTAATGCAGATTGCTCTACCCACCGAGTTTGTAATTCAGGAACTTTGGGATTTGCTTTCCCGCCTTTTCCCAGCTGGGGCTGATACTGCTGTGCAGGAACTAAGCTCTGCAGGCCTCAGCCTCAGGGCTTTGCTCATTTGAGTTTTTCTCACTGGCTGCAATGAATCCAAATACATGAAGCTTTATTGTACTTTTTAGATGATGTTGAATATAGTTATGGGAAACCTTATGTAAATTCAGTTTAGTAATTTAAATTTTTCATTAAAGCTTCTAATTTTGGACTGAATTACCAAGGCAATATATCTATATCTATCTATCTACGATGTACTAATAATGACATAAGAGCCAGGACATAGATCATCTAAATTTTCACTTATATTTTCATAGCATTCTTCTTTATAACATTCTTCTATATTTTCTCTCCTCCTCCTTCCCTCCCCTACTTTCTTCTTTTCTTTTTTCTCTTCCCCACTCCCTCCTTCTTCAAACATTTATTTAGTGTCTGCTTTGTATCTGACACTGAACTAAGCTCCAAGATGCAGAGACAGTGAGAAACACGTAAACTTACAGTCAAATCAGGAAAGACAGACATGAGAATGAATGGCTGCAGTCACATGTACCCGTGTCCAGTGGACAGACATGGGCTATGCAGGAGGGATGGGGGTGGCAGGAAATGTCTCCCAGAGTCAGAACTGAAAAACCAGGGTGGGATCATATCCTAATTGGAAAGCAAAGGAATTAGAACAATATTAATGCTACAGTAGGGTTTCTGTTACTCTTTCACTTGCATCTTTGAATGAAAGGATGATGAGCTGCTAAGGCTTTGATCAAAATAAATATTCCTAATGTTCATACTCTTCAAGACAATAACTACTTTATTTGTTAAACCACAGATATAATAATTTCATCAGCTGAGAAAATAGGGAAATTAAGGAAAGTTTACATTACAAGGTTGTGTAAATGTGTGTGTTCTGGATCAGCTGAGACACAAAGGACCTGGGCTGGTCCATGAGAATCCCGGCCTGAAGGGAGACTCAGTTGAGACCGGAAGTGGGAGCAAGGGTTTTGCCATGAAAGGGAGCCACCTTCTGGCCGGTCCTGGAACAGCTGGGACGAGGCAGGGGGTCACTCTGTGGTGCCCTGAAAATCTAAGCCAAGCCGCTTCTCAGGAACCCCTTAGTGTGCTTATAAAATAAACACCGCTATGTTAAGTTGTGAGAATTGGGCCTTTGTGAGTGGATGATTATGAGGCATTAAAGAAAAAAGTAGAAATAGGTGAATGTAGCAACATTTGGAAGCTCATGGCCCTTGGACTTCCTGCTTAGTAGAGCAATAGAACAAATATTCTTAAGCATCACTGAGCTTCAGTTTTCTCATGTGTAATGTTAGAACATGAATATTTAGCAAATTGTAAATAGTAAAACACAGCAAAATAGCCACAAAGAATGAAAGCATTTAATATAAATTCAGTTTAGTCAATTCAGAGCTTACGGTGATCTACTAGTACCCATAAATAGTCTTATAAGGGTTCTTTTTGCAATTATAAATCATCTGAGGGAGATTCACTGCCACGCCTCAGATCCACACAGATCTACACATCCAGTGTAGGACACTCAGAACATTGAGAGTGACCAGCCCCAAGCGGGGTCCTGAACTGACAGGCCCAGCCAGTATAGAATTGGCGGAAGCTCTTCCGTAATTATTCAAACAAGAAGACATTTTGTTTCAGTGGGATACCCTTACTCATTCAAGTTAAATTTTGAAAAATGAGCAGTTTTTCAGTGATATGTGCATTAAAGCAAGTCAATGGAGTATCTAAAGCAGCTAAAAGTAATTCATATTAAAAATACTTTTTAAAAATATTAGGAGCGTGGTTCTTCTGTTTCATTAGCAGAAGTGACCTTTATACTGTCTTAAAGAATCTTGAACTTAAAATATTTGTATATCTGCCCTCTCTAGTTGTTTTTTTTACATGTATGAGCATTGTTATGATCATTGAAAAACATAAACTGAAAGTGGAGTGGCCTGAGACAGGAGCAGCTATGAGCTGTGACCTGCCAAGCACCATTCTACATACTTTACAAATATTATCTTTATCTACTCCTCATGCTCAATGATTAATACCCCTTTTCCAGAGAAGGGACCTGAGGCTTTGAGGGGCTTCTCACTTGCCATCTACCTTTCATTCAGCTGTTAAGTGACAAAGCAGGGATCTGAGCCAGTTCTGTATGAGTTTCTTTGCTATGCTTCCTCCCTGGTTGATTTTAATATGTCTTGATGGATTATCAGATTATAAATCAGCTTCGTATAATCCAGTGCCTATTTCTGGTCACCCAACAAGATGGACCATTAGTATAGGTCCCAGAATCCCTGTATGAGATGCAGGTATGGCTTAATCAGAGTTTGGGACCCGGGACCCACACAGATGCCCATAGAAGTTTAGAGTCCACGATAAGCACTTTGTGCCAGGGTGGTCTCATCTTGAAGATGGAGAAACCTGCCTGAACCTTGTGATGAAGACTGACCTAGTGGGGCCCTAGAAAGATGTACCAGGCTAAACCAGTAGAAGGGGCTCTGCCTCAAGCAGGCCTGGGGTGTCCATTTGTGTTTCCTTCTCCACATACATCAGAAAGACCTGCTTCAGGGAGGAAAACAGTCTTCTCTCATCCAAGGCTTTAAAATAATGCTTTGAACTTTTTCCTTTGTGTAACACTTCTGCTAGTACATTTTGTGTGTTTCTCCCTGAATTAGCGTGAGAAGCTTGTATGCGAGGAAGTACAGAGAACCTGGTCTGACCCTCCTGTGTGTTCTTGTGGTCCAGAGTTCCAGGTGCTGGACCCCAGTGGCCCAGGCCTAATGGAGCTTGGGCTGTGGTCAGGGTCAGGCTCACATCTGAATTGCTGACCTCCAGCAAAGCTTGTGCTCCAAGGAAGTGTTTACCCATTTGTGCACATCTGAGATTTTACCTCATTGTTTGTCAACTCATAGAAACAAAGAAGTTATATTGACCTAGATAGAATATTTGGGAAATCTACAAGGAAATTCTAGCTGTGGTATGTGTCTTTCTCATGTTGTTACTAATAATGATTTAGAGAAAAAAAGAAGGAGATTATGCCATCTGCTGGTAACAACGAAGCACAATAATGTGAACAGGGTGTGTTTCTATTTATCTTAGACAACCAGAGCATGTAAGCTGTTAGCTTGTTGTGATACCTTTCTCTTTTTCCCTCTCACAGAGACACACTCAAGTATCTATGCTTGAAATTCTTAAGAAATATGGTAGACTATTCCCATTACTAATACCTAAATCTATGTTCATAAAATAATGTTCCAGAAATGGTTTTAAGATTCATGTGTAAAAAGTAAGCGCACGTGTGTAAATACATATGATATATGCATAACATTTGTGCTGGTGCTTACGGACTGCCATACTAACTATGTTAGAATGCACTATTATCTCTGTTTGCACAGACAGCTTAGAAACTAATGTAAGGTGCACACAGCTGGTGACTGGGGAGTTACAAGTCGCTGTGTTTGCCCACCAGCTGATTCTGCCTCCCGATTGGCTGTTTCCTGAGTGACCTGGGAGAGACACTTCATATTTTTGAGTTGATTCAGAATCACCTTCCAGAACTCTAAGCGAGAGTTTGGCATGGCACAAAGGAATAAGAACAGGTCTCTGGTTAGCAACCTGTTCAGTTGGGAATCAATAATGCTTTTATCTCTATTTCCACCATTTGTGAGCTGAAGGCACTCAGCCATGTTCTTGAACTGGATCTCACTTGACTCACCTATAAAACTGAGGTGCTAGCACAGAGGTGTCATAAAGACATCTGGAAACACTTGCAGTGTTATATAAATATTCAGCAATGATTTTTTTTAACACAATCGCAGTTAGCTTTGGAATGCTGAGCTAAGACTTTATCACTCCTAGTCCGGTGTCTCTTCATTCATCTGTGCTATATTAGTGTGTCCTTAAAAATATCCATACACATATCTCTGATTAATAAGGATTTCTATTGTCCTCCTTGGACTGGGATTCCATCACCACTTTCATAAAGACAGTGGGACTCCCCTGGGAATCCACTTCTCTTTTTCTTCAAACTTAGGAAAAATTACTTTTTCTGTTTTTATTAGTGTATTTATAATACACAATATATATCACCCTGGGGAATTGTTTTCTCGCTTGCCTAGGAAACTAGAATCCTGAATTGTCATTGAAGGTCCACTTCAGACATTTTAACCAAGCAGAGTTCAAGATGCTCAGAATGGAAGAAGTCTCCTCTGAGCTGGTCCAAGACAGTTCAGAGACAGGAAAGCTGAGAGTCAGCATGAGAAACTTACCTGACCCCATCTAGCCAATTTGGGCCAAAGTGAGCTGAAACTCCCAGGTCCTGACTGCTAGCCCAGGGCCAGCTCCATGTTGCAGACTTGCCCCTTATACTGAGAAACTGAGGGTAATTGGGGGCTTCAGGTTTTGGTGCTGTGTTTTATTCCTGCTAGCTCTTCTGGAATGAAGGTGTTCTCTCCCTAAGCATTTTCCCTTTCTTATTTACAGAAGAAGACTGCATAAGCTGGGTGTGTCGAAGGTGACACAGGTGGATTTCCTGCCGCGGGAAGTAGTGTCCTACTCCAAGGAGACGCAGACCCCTCTTGCTACACATCAGTCTGAAGGTGAACTTTTGTTTACTTTCCATATTATCTCTGGAGTAATAGAATTCTCACTGATTTCATATCCTATCCTAAGAGATCTTCATGGGATATAGACACACATATATACTAGTTAGATCTCACTAGGTTGAAATTATATCAGGAGAAAAAAACATTATCAGAAGTGAAAATCATCAGAGTGCTGTATAACAGACAGCTTTACTCATGACATTAGTAAGAAGTACGTGTCAAACTTCACCACGTGCGGGGGCCCGCAAACTACAGTTTACCACCCGTGTTTAGAAACAGTGTCACTGAAATTAGCTGCTGCCTTTCATTTGCACCTACTTTCCTAATACAGCGTTGAATTAAGTAGGTATGAAAGAGATCTCGTGACTTGTATAGTCTAAAATCTTTAATCTAGTCCTTTACAGAGAACTTCGCTGGTCACAGATTTGGTTGGCCAATTCAAGTAATGAAGAGTTTTTACACTCAATTAAAAATAATTTCCATACAAGCTGCACATAGTTGAATGGGAGCTGAACTCTATCCCATCTTTGTGCATACCAGAAAATATCAAGTGGAAAATTTGCATACAAATCTCAGCGAATCTCAAAATGACACTAATGAAAGAAATTAACACTGATAAGTCAAAATGTTTCCTAGAAGTAAAAAAATTATTTCAAAGCAAAATTGCATAAAGTTAAAAGAGGGAGATGTGTGTATTGAAAATAGGATAAGTGAAAGTTACATTGCTAGAGGGTAAATTGATATAGCAAAGCAAATTCTCTCTTTAACTTTATGCAGTGTTATTGTTTAGGGTGGCAAAGAAGACATTAGAATTCTGAGTTCCTTTCTGGTAAGCAGTAAATATTGAACAAAACTCCAAATACTGAAAGCTGTTTAGCATTTACTCTTTTGTTTATTGTAGGAATATACATCAGTGCAGCTTGGTTTGTGCAAGCTACAGAGATTTTAAATTTTGATTCTTTTGTTTATTGTAGGAATATACATCAGTGCAGCTTGGTTTGTGCAAGCTACAGAGATTTTAAATTTTGATTCTAAATACATAATGTCAAAATCAGAGTGAAATCTCAGTCCTTGAAATTCAGTGCTGCTATCGGGGTGCTGAGCCTTTTCCTCCTTAATGACCCAGAAACAATTTTTTGGTAGCAGGGCCTCTGTTGTTTAAGCCTTGTAGTGAGTGAATTTTAGAAACGAGCAAGCAGCACCCTCTGGTGGTGAAATTTTAAGCCTACCAACCCACAAACCTGAGACCTATTATTAATGTGGCGGAAAATACAAAGTCAGAAAAGCCTTAGGGAGCTCTATCCTTGGGCCTCCAGACAAGAACAGGAAAGTCATTAAAAAACAACCTCACAACCCAACCCAAACATTTTTTGAGGTAATTTGCTGCCAGAGGTATTTGCAGAGCTGCAGCCAGAGCTATGTTTATTTAGCCCAAAATCTGACCCATAACATAAAGTTATACAACTGAAATAAGAGAAAGAGTGAATTATTTTTTCAAATGTGTATACTTAGGATACTGGAAATGGTACAGAAATATTTACAAGGGAAGATAAATTAAGGATGAAAAGGCATCAGCTCTAAACTTTTAAACTGGAGCACATCAAAAGGAAAAGCCTGTACATTTCATTTTATTACTGCAAAGAGAGCTTGGGAGCCCTCATTATGCTGTGGTCCAAGCAGCAGGAAAGAAGGAATTTATTTCTCAGCTATTGGCAAAAGTTATTTCTGTTTTGTTAACAAGACCCCATAGAGCTTTCTTGTGGTGGTGGGAATTCGGATGGTTCAAATTCCACAATACAGATTTGAACCCAAAACTAGCTATCATAACTCTTGACATGAAAGCAACCTCTGATGAATTCAGACAGGAGAACCTTTAGATTTGGGCTCAGCAAGTTGTCCCATCACCACAGGTGATGCCTGACCTTTGGCTGCCTGTAGTCGCTCAGCCGCCTGACTATTGTGGACGCCCAGTGCCCACTTTCACCTGCTGTGTGAAGGCTCTTGACAGGCAGGGAGTGAGCATCCAGCATTGAGATCCCACCGTGCACAGATTTGAGTTGGCTCTCAATTTGGGGTTTGAGCCATGGCAACGTTTTCATGACAACTGTAGCTTTCAGCTACAGGAAACAACCAACTACTGAATTTTATGGTACAGTGAGATGCTTACATGGATAATATTTGAAGCCATTATATATATATATATAAGATCCACTTTAGCTCTTTGTTCTCCAAAATATATATGAAGGCTTGGTGATTGTTTTTTAAGTCACTGTTTGACTGGGAAATATAATCCTATTCTAGCTAATGATCTCAGAGCATTGATTGAGTCTGCCTCTGGTAGGGAGCTCTAGTGAACTCATTTTCCTATGTATTTCCCAGTTTTGTTTTTTAAAATGAAGGGAAAAGTAGTTTGGGTGCCTTTCTCAGCTGTGCATTGTAACAAATACTCTCTCCACAGTATTTATGCTCTAAGAAATATTCCAAAGAATGATTTAAACTAGGAAGATTTAGGAATAAAGTCCCCATGAATACTGCTCTTTCAAATATCTTAGACCTTCCTCATCTGTTCAAGTCATTAGTTGCAGGGAAAGAAGGCTTAGAGTAGAAAAGCTGATTTGAAGCAGGAGATCTCTACCCCCAAAACATGGTAAACACATGCTTTCTATTTCCAAGTAGTAGGGAAAGAAAAAAAAAATTATGGTTCCCTGCCAAGCTGCCTCTGCTTTGCCTATTATTAATATTTTCCCTGGACTGTCCTTGAGATCCTGAGGTTACGGAGCCACGTTTATTATGGTAACTAAGTGACTGCTCACAACAAGCCCCACAAAATGCTGTTGAAGGACAAAGACGACGCCAGCTATCGCAAAAACTCCAGGTTCTGTACAGTCCTGGGGGGAAATGAGAATTTCTTAACCTGCTGGAAATATGTCAGTCAAATGGGAGGAAAGAAGAGGAAACTTGTGTAAAGAGTGGGTGGTTTGGAGAGTTCTCTGAATTTCCTTTTGTCTTTGTGGTTTCTTATAAATAGTAACTGTATGCTCTCATCTCAGCTGACCCCTCTGTCTAGTTCTCTTGGATGCCTTGTTTCATCCAAGGAAAAGCAAAGTAGTTCTCCATGCACCGGCACATGGTATGTCCCTGTCTGAATGCATCTCTCCTGGGGTCCTCCTTCAGGGGTGTGTTTAATGCTTAGCTCCCTGGTTTTTCCTCTCTGGTTGAAGTCACTCTTCCTATGCAGACACAATCTGTTCTCTCTTCATCATTCTATGCTGCATGATTACTTACATATCTTACTTCTTAGACTAGGATTTCCTTCAGGGGAAGGTCTGTGTTTTTTACCATCATTCCCAGCACATAGTGTGGCTCAAAAATAGTGCTCAACAGACATCAATGCAAATGTGGTTGAATAAAGGAGGACCCACACTGAAGTTTCTCTGAGGAACTCAGCTAAAGACACAGGTCATTGGAGGAGAGGGAGGGGTATAACATACATCATGATATGAAAATTAACCTGACATAAGAGATTCGTAGATCAAAAGAAAAGCATAGGCATAGGACTTTATAAAACAGTAAACCAGCCCACAACTGCCTGTGGATTTCCCTCCGATAGGGATTGGAGCAGGAACCACCATTCCCTGGAAGTTCCCCCCAACATGGAGAGAGAACAAAGGCATGGCAAACTCAACCCACACAGAATAAACTTAGAATATAAGACCCCTCACTTCTTTCCTGCAAACATAGGGCACCACAGCCTAACATCAATGCAAGAAATGAAGAATGAGAAGGTACTACAGGTAGAAGTAAGAGGAAGCAGAAATATTCATTGCATGTCATGTAACATGGAGTGTGACCCATACAACAAATTTACATTGGTTTTATTAGATTACTGTGAAAAAGTCATCAGGCTGAGATTCTGTGGTGATGGGAGGTGCTGTTTCCAATTCAACCAGGCCTATGTTTCACCCCTAGCCTGGTGCAGGCTTTAGCTACTACTCATGAATATGACACTTAGGAGAACTGAAGGAGAACATTACCCAGGCAACCTGGGCTGACCCAGGAGCTGACTCAGGATAGTGGAGTTTTTACTGTGCAGAGATGCTCTGTAAAGCACTTTATGTTTGGAAGAGGTGTGCAAGAAGGTGGCTAAGGCAGGCTCTCATTTTGCCTTTCATTTTTTTAAAAAAATTATATATATTTATAATTATATAAATATAAATATATTCTTGGCAGGGAGAACAGAGTTTGGACATTGGTTTCCCATCTTTTCTGGTATATGCTTATTTCAGAAGCCATAAGCAGACATAAGATTGTGGTAGGGAATTCGAATAGTCTAGCTCAGTGCTGTTCAATAGAAATTTGTACTGTATCCAAATTCAAGCACAAAATTCTAATCCGAAATACTTGACTATAGTTAGATTTCATAAGCTTTACAATTTAAAAGGTAGATTCACATAATGCTACTATTCCAAACATATTAAAAGCTTTTCAACCATTCTATTGAGTATCACTTATTAAATTTAAACTTAAATTGATTACAGTTGAATAAAAGTAAAAATACAGTTCAGTTATAGCCAGTCAAGGGCTCCATGGCTTCTGCTCCAGGCTGTTCAGGTCTCTCAGGATCCATCATTTTACAAGTTTATAAACTCAGACCCAGAAAGGCAGCCTGAGCTTTTGGTTTCATAATGCCTGGCAGGGGGACTGGGGTGAGAAGACCTCTCTGACTTACACAGAACTCCCCCAGGTGAATGATGGCACTGTGAAGTTACCCTATTTTTATGACATCAACCACATGTAAGCAGGCATTAGATGTTGGACTGCAGCAAAGTTATACCTCTAGGTGGGCAATAAAGATAACCCTCATCCTGTCATCTCAGAGTGGGGAACACTAGAGACTCCCTTCAAAACCCCTTTCAAGCTGTCTTCCTGCAGTGAAAAGGGTCCCAGAGCCGAGGCCTGATTTCCTAGTCAGTTATTTGCATCTCTGCTGCTCCCCTAGCCTCCCTCTTTCCATATGAGATGAAGGGAAATTGCAATTAAAACAAAATTCTGAATTACTGAAAGTTGAGTTTTAAATCTTATCATATCTGGTGGCCTCACAAGTATAATTCTTTGATTTTTAAAAAATTCCAAGTAAGGTCATTTTTCAGACGATATAAATATTTATTTGGGAACTTAAATCTGAAATCAAGGAATACTTATATATAATTTCCCAATGGAAGCCAATCCTCAAATACCTGAAGATCACATGGGAGAAAACAGGTTGTGGCGTTCTGACTTTCATTCAAGCTTTCTAACTGATTTTTAGGACCCTAGATCTGCCACTGAACTTGTTATTAAAAAAAAAAAACACTACCTCATGTTTGGTTGTCATGGTGGCATCTGGATGCAAATAAGAAGTCTTTAGTAAGATGATACACACTAATCCTATTTTAGCTTCTTTTGCTGAAAAAATGGACTATTCCATTGGCATCTGCTTTATTTGCTTTCTTGAAAATATGTCTGATACTTCCTCTTTGACATTTGCTTAGAGCATCAAACTGTCAAGCCCTGAGGCCTTTTGTTAACAACAGTTAAGGATTGAGAAATTCTCTCCTTCCATATTAGTTTGCTTTGAAATCATTATTGTTATGTCATCATCTTAGCAAGTTTTTTGGAATTCAAAAGTAGATGGACTATCTATGAAAATACAGATATTTCAGGCTTTTAAAGGGCTATTTATATTGAGACAAAATTCAAAATTGCCTGGCTTAGAGAGAGAGAGAGAGAGAGAGAGAGAGAGAGAGAGAGAGAGAGAGGTCATTTTCCCTATCTCTGAGCCACCTTTTTAGGTAAGGTCAGTGGAGCTTTGCTTTCAAGGTTTGATTCTTGATTTAGATTAGGAAGTAAACTGGTTTCTGGCTAAGACATTAGGCAGACTTAATATTGCAAAGCAAAAACCTCATGCTAAATGTTTTGTCAATTGTCCAGGGATGGTGCCATTACAGTAAATCAAATCTTAGTAAACACTTATGTGAATGTTAGTCTCAAAATAAGCTTATTTATTATCTTTTAGTTTAGATAAAAAAACCCACACATTAACATTTTGTCTTAAAAGAAAGACACAATAATACGCATGCTGTAAGTTCACTACTACTAGCTTAGACCTTCCCAGAGTCAAGGCCCAAAGGTTTTCTTTTCCGACAGATAATCACACATATTTCTCTTTGGCTGAGGTGGGAATTAACTTGTGGCAGGAGAGGGAACGCACATACAGCTGTGTGTTGTTGGCTGCAGTCCCATGTAAAATACTCATCCATGCTATAAAGGAAGCAGTGGATTCACTTAAGTAGTAGCCAGGTGGACCAGATAATACTCTAATATATGCATAATTTGTATAATGTGTAGTTCATTTTCTGTGGTCATCTGGTGTATCACTGTTAGGGCTTGGTTTCTGCTATGGACCAGTAGCAAATGAAGATCTGTCTCTCAACAGAGAGCAATAATAATATAATAAAGAAGCTACTATTTGTTCTAAAATCTGAAGACTTCTTCTGTAATCCCTCTCTTTGATGCTGTTTGGTTTTATACAGACACTCAAGGCCTCATTGGATCAGCTGAACCATAGTATCTAAGTAGTGTAGCAACTTTACAGTAGAATTTTTAAAATTACCTAGTAAATGTATTGAATAAATAAATACGAATGTTGAAAATGTTGCTTGGAAAAGTCAAAATGGACTACCAAGAATTTTGATTTAGGGAAACAATTATTCATCATATATTTTGGAATTTAGCAGACTATTCAACCCATAGAAGTTTTCCAAATATAGCAAGTTCCTGTATTTTCAAAAATGTTTCTCCCCACATCCTTTGGCCTGTATTAGTCTTAACTAGGTGTTGCATATATCAACCATAGCCTGCTCTACCACACTGTGGACATGATGTACCATGCTTGTTTGGGAAAGTTGAGGTTTAGAAAAAAGCCAGAACATGGGCTCAGCCCTCACTGAGGATGAGGAAGATGCAAAGAAAGAGTCTTCTTGCCTGTCAAGCCAGGCTTAGTGCAGAATGTGATTTGGGGTACTTGTATACCTCCATATTCTGATCTACATTTGATTTCTTTTCATTTCCTGATTACTGCTTTCATTTATATATGAGTAACCTGGTGACACTGGCAATTCCATAGACTTCATTCAGGTACCAACAGAATTTAAACTTTACTTTTTGTTTTGGAGAAATTTATCAAAACTTATCAAAAATTTTTGTAGACATTTATCAAAACCAGAGAAACTGCCTGAATATGAGCTCTGAGTTAAATTATAGATTTTGTCATCTGTTTTTTAAGCTATCCAATCATATTAGAGGTAGCTACCTCATCTGGTGTCTTTAAATTCTTCACACCATTCACACTACTCCACAGCACAATTTGATCCTTTAAAATCCTTCTTCCCAATCGACACTTCATTAAAGATCCTCACAGAATTGTTTGGCAGTTTGTTACAGCTGACAGATCACCCTTCTTGAATGCTAACTGAATTTTTGTTTTAACACCAGCCAGGACAGACAACCAGTACCAATTCCCCAAGTGACTGTCTTCTAATACACATCTCTATATCATGTGAATTCATGGTTGCCCACAGTAGAAACTAACTGTGATTAACTTAAACAGAAAACGAACTTCGGAGGGGAAGAAATGAGATAATTGATAGAACTGATGAAAAAGAAAATTAATTTAGAATAGAAAGGAATTTAGGCAGCTACAATGGTTTGAATTCATCTCTTGAAGCTCTAACCCCTAAGTATACTTAGAGACCGGGCCTTTCAGGAATAATTAAGGTTAAGGGAAGTCACAAAAATGGGGCCCTAATTGAATAAAATCATCATCCTTACAAAAAGAGGAAGAGAAAGGCATCTCTCTGGTTCTCTCTGTGTGCATACATCGCAGCAGGGTCATAAGTGAACTCAGCAAGAAGACAGAGCTCTGCAAGCCCTCACGAGGCCCTAAGTAGGTCAGCACTTCCATTTCTGACTTTCCAGTCTGCAGACTGGGAACAGATAAATCACTATTGTTTCAGTCATCCAGTCTATGGTATTTTTTATGATAGCTCAGTTGGACTAAGACAGCAGCTAACATGACAAGGCCACCAACTGAACCTGCCTTGTGAGAAAAACTGAACCTCCAGGACCTCCTGCCACTGGATACAATCCTTCATGCTCTGAATTTAACCTCTATAGTCACTGGTGCCTCGAAACCCCGGCTCCCCCAGTAGCTTGACATTGCACCCTACAAACCTCATGAGCAGCCTGCCAGCCTATTAGTTAGGCCTATGCTACCAGCCCTTGTGTTAGCTGTGAGGGGCCAGGCAGAGAAATTACCTCTTCTCTGTTCAGTTTCCATAATATCTGAGAAAATTATGGCCCTGCCTTGACCTATTTTGGTATACTTACTGCCAGTAAAAGGTGTTTGGTTGGTGGGTGGCTATGAATATATATTGGAAAAAAATTCTCACTTTGGTGTAAGAAGAATAAAGGGCAGCAAAGAAAAAGATAATATTTATTATGTGCTGGCATACTCATATACATTGTTGGGCTTGCAGTGTTGCTGCAGAATTCCCTCACCTTATAAATTAGAAGCGCAGAGAGAATTCAGCTCCTTTATTTTTCTGCAGCTGTCTATATTACTACTGGTTGTCAGGGGGAAATGTGTGAAATAAACAACCTCCATCCACTCTTTTATTTTAAATAGTCTTTTTAGTGTGCTCCATTAATCTTGGGTGGAAATGCTCAATTTCTCATAAAGCCTCACTCTCATCTGCTTCTCTGGTTAAGATCATGGTAAACTGTAGGAGAGATAGAGCAGTGAGCTTTAATGATCCTGTGACTTTGCTGGAGGTAGAAAAGTTGGGAGGGACTCTAGCTGGTGCCCATCCTGGGTGGCATACTGGCCGTCATCTGGCATTCCTTGACATGATGTGCTCTGTTCTCCTGAGCCCTGGCATCCAGTGTTGCTGTGATCTGATCTTCTGGCCTGGCTTGACAGCATTCCCAGGGAGCACTGGCATCTCCTGCTTGATAACTTGGTCTGCTCTGCTTTTCTCGTTTCCAAACTTGAGTCATCCCTTGCCCCCTACCTGACGCCTGGCCTAAAAGTTGATCTCCAACCCATGCCATGCCTTTATGCTCCACAACAGATGCCTTGGGTAACTGACTCTCAGTTCAGCATCCGTGAATCAGAACAAGTTTTTCTCTCTGTCTTATGCCACCTAACCCCAAAGAAGTTTGACTGTCTTGTAGTGAGTGAGATCTGTTACACAGCCGTCTCCTCCCAGCGCAAGTGCGGTTTAAGAGCTCTGTGCTCAGTTCTCAGTGTATTTAACATTACACCCCTCCCATTGCTTTGCCCTAGATCATAGAAATCCTAAAATAACTGAAACTATCTCTTCTTCTTCCTAAATGTTCCTTCATTTTGCCATTAACTGACAATAAACAACCTCGTTTAACTGTATTTTATATCTTAGTCTGTCATGGAGTCTGAAGACTTTCACATTTTGGAAAGAACATCAAGTTGTTACAATTCTAAGTAACAAAGAAAAGAAATTTGGACAATCCTTTCTCCCTCCTATACACCCAGCTTTCAACCTGTTAAAGGGTTCCAAAATCCAATTTTGGAACATACCTTAGCCATTCTGTTTTTCATTCTCTGTATCAAATTGTAGTCTCTCTACTGGCATATTGAATGCCTTAGATAGACTAAAGTAAAGACCACTGATTTCCAATAGTCAAGGACAAAAACCATATTTATGATTTTCAAGGGTAACTTCCACCACATACCTAAATGAGGGGTGCTGTTGCTGCAGATCCCTCTTGATCAATGAAGGAATCAAGAAATACAAACACTAATATGACAGGGCATAGCCCACCTCTCGTTGCATGGAGAATAACAACTCATAAGTTGCTTAATTCAAGAAACCCTTAAAGGTTCCACTTCTAGCCTAGCCACCTGAGATATTTCAAGGATCTATTTCCCAGCAAAAATGGTAAAAATTATGGAGCATACATGCGTGTGCACACACATTCATGTACTCCCACACATACCTATTTAAAACTTCTTGAAATAGCTTTAAGAGCATATGGGAAAAATGTTTTAAAAGTACTCAAGAATACTTAACCAGTTTGGTAAGAACGGAATGGTTTGTGCTGTTTGAACAGCGTTCCTCCCCCTTTGCTATTTCAGCTTTAAGGAAGTGCCAAGTCTAGTTGGTAGAGCACAAAAGGCAGGAATCTTTGTCCCTTCAGCTCCCTGTTGGAAGACTGTACTGTTTTCCTGAAAGAGGCAGGATATTAGCGCTTCTCATTCTGCTTCTTGTTACTTGTGATAGAGGCTAAATTCCAGGCAAGTGTAGCTGCTATGGGAGGACCATCTTCTTCAGCCCTCCCTTAACATCTGAGAGGTTCAACACGTCGCCCCAGTTGCTGTCATCTTCACTTGACTGCTAAACTGAGTACCCATGCCAAGAGAAACCAGTTGTTCAGACCAGAGACTAAAACACAATGCCACTTTGGCTCACAAGCAGCTCTTAAGGCAGCCTCATTCAGAGAGACGTGTACCACTGCCCTACTCAAGCTCCACTGCCTTGGACTTCCAGATTCTATTGCCATAGCCAGGCTATAACACAACATAAAATATTTCCAAAGGGTAAGGACTTCACTTTCCATGGAATATAGGGATTTCTAGCCAAAGGACATTCTCAAAGCAAAGTTGGTGTAGAGCAATTGGAAGCACACTTGTAGATATATTAGACATGCAAGTTAAAATGTAGCTCAGTTCATTTATCAGAGAGAACCACAGAAAGAGACAGCTAAGAGAAGCCCTCCTGGGATCACAAGTAATCCTAGAAACTGATCTCAGATTATTCCTATAAATGATCCTGAATTTAATTGGCTCAACCTGTGAAGGCACTGTTGAAAAAAATAAAGCAAGTAACCAAAATGACTGAAAATTAACAGTTAATGTGGTCTGGTAAAGCAACAAGAATTTCACGCAGACTTTAAATAGTGTATGTATGTCTGCGTGTGTGTTTGTGTATGTGTGTGTATTTTCAGAGAACTAAAGGTAACCAGGCTTTAAAAGCGAGAAAAAGTACAATTACTGTATTTTATTGAATAGAGAATAAAGAGCTAAAAATACACAACAAAGTGTATAGTCTAGAGTTCAATACAAGAACTGAAGTGAAAATTTTACAAGTATAATAGTACATTTGATTGACAGGAAAAAAACAACAAATTTGAAGATAGATTTATAGAAAATACAATGTGATGTTCAAGGAGAAAAAGAAGAAAGATAAAAGAAGATCTCTTCTGGGAAGTTGGGATACAATTAAGCAAATCAGTACACACAAGATTGTTGGAAGGGTAAGTGAGAGAACAAGGGTAGAAAAATATTCAAAGAAATAATAATAGAAAACATCATGAAAAATATGATTATATGAACCAAAAGTCTTTATGAGTTTAACAGACAAATCACAGTGTAAAATACTACAAGCCAAAGAGAAGGAGAGTATCTTGAAAGAAACAAGGGGAAATGAATCTTCACTTACAAAGGAACTCCCCTCTATATGTTAGACAAATGACTTCTCATCAAAAACAATGATGACCAGAAGATAATGGGAGACATATTCAATGTGCTCAGTAAAAAAACAAACAAACAAAACCCCTTTCAATCAGGAATCATAGAGAAGCAATCTCCACATGAGAAGGTGAAATAAAGACATTCCCAGATAACCAATCACTGAGATAATTCATGCCTACACACCCACCTTTCAAGGAATTTCTCTAGGCTGAATGAAGGAGCCCCAGACAGTAATTCAAATCCATAGAGGAAAAGAACATTCACAACAGTAAATATGTAAATATAATAGATAGTATAAATGCACATTTTTCTTTTCCTTACTTCAAACTGGTTTAAAAATCACTGGTATAAGAGGTTATGTTTATAATTATGTTGAGCCTGTAGTATATACAGTAATAATATATCTTCTAATAGCACAAACAAAGTGAATGAGCAAAGCTGCATTTGGGCTAAGGAAATAAATCTAAATGGTAATCTGAATCCACAGAAACCAATGGAATGAACCAGAAATGATAACTGTGAAGGTTAAATAACAAAAAGTATAAGTATGTAATTGCTCTTCTTTCTTCTCTGAACTTCTTTAAAATATATAGAATTATAGAAAGTAATAATTATAAATACATTTTTATTTTTAGAAGATATATTATATATAATAATAATGGCATTAAAAGAGAAAGAGAGTAGAGCTATCCAAATGCGACATTTCTGTATTTCATTGGAAATAAGTAGTATAAATCTGAAGCAGACTCTGATAAGTTATGAAGTTCATGGTAGGTAAGTTCCCATTATGATAGTAAGTGAAACAATGCTGAAAACTCATTTTAAAATCAATAAAAATATTCACTTACTGAGAAGAAGGCATTATAAGGAGAATAGAGGAACAAAAATGTCATGGGACAGACACAGAGTGTAAGTGAAGTGGCTATGTAAATCCAGCTGTAGCATATTAATGAACAGCAGAATAGATGTGGGAGTGGATACCTTGATGAGCCAGGATTCCTGAGATATGGGCTCACAGGGATCCAACAGGTAGAAGATACAAATATGATTAAGCAAGTGGGTTTGATAAGGCACTATGGTAGCAATGCAATGAAACAAAAGTGTAATCAGAAGAGATAATGCAAAGATCTACAAAGAAATGTCCAGGAATGAAATATAATCCCAGGGAAATAGTTTGCTATAGGAAAAGCTATTGAGAAAACAATGGGGGGAGGTGGTAAAAATGCTGAGGTGATAGAAAATACGGCACATAGAGATAAGATAGTGTCGAGAACACTTAAAAATGGTGGCATGAGGTTTTTCCATATAGAAATATATTTTAAGGGTCAACTGAAATATATTGGCATTGGTATTTGGATTGTTGCATAGTGAAGGAGTCTTCATAACTTCATTCCACTACATCTCAGTTAAGGATTTTTGTATGCATAAGCTAGGAAGCAAACATGGCTTTTTATAGAAAACAGTAGTTTAAGCTATCTCTGAGGAAATGAGGTAATGAGAAACTGAAGAATTTGCATTATTCACATTTTCTTGTAACTAGATAAAGGAATGATTCTTTTGAGTATGGTGTTCAAGAATTTCTCCAATGCCAATTGTTTTTCTTTGTGAACATTCTATGGTTTTTAATAGCTAGCACTAAAACTCTTCAATAAAAAGGCATTTTACATTTGGGGATATTAAAGAAGTGAAGTGGTTTTGGGGGTGGCAACTGCAAAAGTAGAGGAAGTGATGGCAAGCAAAGCATAGAAAACATTTTAGCTCTTATGACATATAATAAGAAAAATTATTTAGTCAAGGAGATGGCAAAGGGAAAGAGAACTTAATGCCATTCCAATGTGGTCTCCATACATTTCACAGTCAAGATTTTAAGTCTGAAACAGCTAGCTGAAGCCATTGGAAATTCAACCATATGATTGTGGCTCCATGGGAGTAGCATAGAGGATTATCTGCTGTCATCAGAAACTGTTACTGTTTCTGGTTTCTGGGAAGAAAGAGCTTCCCACAAATCTCCTGAATTTTGTATCTTTTCTTAATAGCGATTGTAGGAAAAAATTTTAGAAAAGTTGATGGACAAAACAAATTGTCAATGTTTTTGATTGGATGTAACTAACTTATTGGTGGTCCAAACTTTGGGGAATTTGACCCACTTCATAGTCATATCATTTCTCAAACCAGTTACAGGTAGTGACATGGGTAAGTGCTTGTCCCACCACATGTGAACTATTCCAAGGTCTAAAATCTGGGAGACAGAAGCAGCAAGTTCAAGTGTTTACACAATATCTTAAAATTATAAATTTATCCTTTACTAGTAGTAATGATAGTCTGGCTTTTGCTCGTTTTACTTGTGATGTTATTTTCCAAATTATACCCCAAGGACTATAAATTTTAACCTTTATTACCCCAACATCTTGGTATATAGTCTGTAAGTTGTATCCAAGCTTTGTACATTCCACCAACTCAATCAGCTTCCTGTCCAAATTGGATGCTATTATCAATGTGAAGTTCAGTTAGTGAGACACTCCAGGTCTCTCATCTCTCCTATGTTCTCTACCCTATCCAGTAGCCTCCACCCTTAGGCAGGTGCAATGAATTATCAAATTGGTAGATTTGGAAAGACAAGCTGAGAATTTTCAGGTTACCTCTAGTCTTTTACTGGGGGAGGCAGGGATATGAATTACCTTCTTCTGCTCTGTGCCACAAGTCACATTCAAGCCATTTGCAACAGCAGAGGCCTGTTAGGTTGTGTTACCTGTGATTGGTAGGTAAACCTGCCTATTTCAGGAAATCAGTGTTCACTTCTATTTACTTTCTCCATAAGCCTTATTCTTGCATAATCTTTATCAATAATGAAACTGTTAGTTTTATTCTCCTTTCATTTTTAATCTTGTCTTGCTTCTCATTTGGATGTGATTTATTTCATCTTCTCAAAAATATCAACCAGTATTAGATAGCAGTTCTTAAGAAGTCAAACTGTTACCAAAGATTTAGTTCAGTGGCACAAACACCTGCCTGGCAAGCACAAGGTCATAAGTCCAATCCCCAGTACACACACACACACACACACACACACACACAATCAAACTATTGAAGATAACAATTAATTTATGTAATTACACAAAAAAGTACCTGAGGCTGAAGGAGAGGTTTACATCCTAGGAACAGGGAGAAGGTCTATTTATAGAAGCAATCTCAAGGTAAGAGTGAGTAAAACCAGCAGTAAAGTCACCCTGAAGGTGACCCCGAACCCTTTTAGTTCTTTGGCCAGTGTGCACTGGTCCTAGGCCTACCAATGGAAAAGAACCAACTGTGCAAAAGGTGGCTGGGAGGGAAAGTAGCCAAAGAAATTGTTATACTCATGATTTGTTTTAAACAAAGACACAAACAGAAGTAAAACTTATTCACTATTCATAGTGCTGTAGTGTGGCATATGATTTCTTGTCAAATTGTCAGCACAGGATTCCAGTTTTTCTAACAATTCAGATAATTTTGTTGCAGAAAAACATTCAACTGACTTAAATCTCTCCTTTTCCAAGGTATGGGGGTCTTGGACTGTGGGAAAATACTGGTTCTCTTTCAGCAGGCCAAAACTTGTAATGTAAAGTTTTATTTCCTTGTGGTGAATAGACCAAGAGGTCATTCTCATTGGCAGTGTTGCATACTGAAGGTGTGGGCTAATTTATTTTCTGTGTGTAGGAAGCAAGATTGAGCTGATGGTGCAAAGAGAGTGAAAATAACTTTTAATTCCTTGTACCTGATTATTCTCTAGTGTCATGTGGCAGTCCCTGGCAGCCTGTTCACGTTTCCTGATTAAGTAAGCAGTTTGGATTATACATATGCCATGTGTTAGTACTCTGGATTATATCAGTTCCAAGAAGAAAAAATATGATGAAATGTGTGTGTAAGTTTGTAATGTATTAACTGTTCAGAGGGTACTCCTCCTTTTTTTCGCTTTATGTGCTGTTAATTGCATAATTCTCACTGGTACCCTACGTGTTCTGACTGCAGACACCACATTCATATATATTTTTCTATCCTATTTTTAAAGTTCTATTACTATTTTCTTTTGCTTTCACACAACAACCAGTTTGATTTGTTTAACCATTATCATGATCCAGTTTCCTGGCAGCTCTTTCACTAAGAGAATTATTATGAAGATAAAATGTGAAAATGCCTTTCCTTAAATAATTATTTCAGTGATACTTTTCTTTTTTTTTTTCTGTCTGCTGGAGGACTGGAGAAATACAAATATATGCTAACTCTCCCCTCATAAAATGGGTCAAGAGGATGTTCTTGTCATTCCTGGGCTAAGAGAGTTCACAAGCTAAGAGGACAGAGAGCTATACCCTATTTCCTCCAGGGTCTGGGCAGGGAGCTTGAGCCTTTTCCTCCAGTGTTCATGGACAGTGGTAACCTCTGCAGGGTCACTGAGCAGAAAAAAGCAGTGTCCCTGTCCTCTTCACTCCCAGCAGTGATTTTGGCTGCAGTGGGGATCCTTGGGTGGGCTGGCAGTCATGGATCTTCCAGTAATCACTACTAGAAGTGTCAACTTAGGTACATTAATGCTCATCTGGGATCACTTTTTTCTTACTTTGTTTTAATGTAACCCAGATCTGGAGACCCAAGTGTTATGTTGAGTATTAGTTCGGTGAGGTACAGTGAAATTTGAAGAGGTGGGATGAAATTTTCCTTTCCACCCCTACAGAGACAACACACTGAGGAAATAGGACCCCTTACTCCCCTCTACTTAGGTAATCCTTGGCTTGCCATATTCGGGTAAGAAAATGAAAGGTTTGACTACATAGTTGAAATCTCTCGTCACATTATATCATCTGAAGCCTATTTGTATGTTGGGATCATTTTATTTGGTTTTGGTTAGGCATAAAAGTGTTCTGTGGTCTCCTTTTTTCAAGGCCTCTGGCTTTTGGAAAATTGAGTGATTTCATCCCTGTCCGGGTTTCCCAGTGAAATCTTGTATTTTTACTCAAATTACTTGATCAATTAGTTATGTCAGCTGCCCAAAATGTATCTTTTTATTAATAGCACCTTTTATCAATTCATTGAAATTAGCAATTGAAATCATGCTCTTAGGTTGGTAACATCTTGTAATAATTTATAAATATTAGTTTAAAAAAAAAGGAACTACAGTTGCTCATTTGTGAACTTTTTGGATGTGTCCCTGTGTGAGAAATTGCGTTTGTACTATTATTAGTTCTGACAAACTAGATTAGATCTTGGCTATTGTTAAGTGGTTCTATCTCCCCTCAAATCTACTGAGAGACACAGCATTTTAAATGAATTTAATTAAAACTGCATGTGGTTTACAGAATTGCTGCCATCAGTGCACCCTTCTTGACTGAAGGGAGTTTCTGCTAATGCGTAATGATATTTTATATGAGAGGTGCTTGTAAGTCCTGCTTAGTAGCTCCAAGGCAGTTTCCATGGAATGACATGGTGGTGAAATATTAAAATTCTAAAAAATCCATTGCACTTAAGTGAGTCATGTTTACACTAACTAATGTATGCATAAATGTATTAAATATGCTTGCTGAAGCTGTGAGTGATATGGATTGTGTTTCGAATGAGCAGTATGTGGGCAGGGAAAGGTTTTCGTAGAATTCAAGAGCAGTTTGCAAGATATGGTATATTATTTTTCAAAGTATAGTGGAATTTTCTCTTTAAATTTAGTTCATTTGATCAACTACTTTCAAAGGTTCTTCTGCAGTGAACAAGCATTATACATAAAAATGGATCTTGCGTTAATTTAAAAGAGAGTTTTAAAGTGAGCAGCATTAGGATTTTATGGTTTTTTTAAAGAAGACATCTGTTACATTTCTTAAATATTTTTAAAGGAGGAGTTACTCAATTAAACTTTATAGATGGTGTCAGTAAAGCTCTCTTTCTGATTCAAATTCTGATTCTGGAAACTGATCTTTGATGGTAATGGTGAAAGAACAACAGGGAAATAACTCTCTTCTTGTCCAGCTTTCTCTCTATGTTTGTCTTTTTAAATGATAAAAAACACTCTGGGAAACTGAAGAAGTAACATTGCAAGTTGGAGCCTAACTTGAACAACTGTACCAAAACCATGCCGCAACATTTAAAAAAATAGAAATGAGCTTGGGATGTTGCTTAATGCGAAGGCCCTGAATTCAGCCCTCATTAATCTAACACACACGCGCGCGCGCACACACACACATGTACACAGAGATGCATACCCATACACACAGAGAAAAAAACATTACTGAGAAATGCAACCTTTAATATCATCTCTGTTAAGTGGATGACACAGCGTGTAGCCATTTCACAGAACCAAGGAGGGCACAGTGAAGGCATTTTTTGACGTTAAGGAGAGGAACTAGTTTGGTGCAAAGCAGAAAGCAGAACATTCCAGGTAAACATACAGCACAAGTAGAGGAGAATTTCTTGGACATGGAAAGGAACAGATCAAAGAGGTGAGCTCAGGCTGACAGAGTTGCGAGAGTAAGGAGTGAAAAGTGAACTTCTCATGGAGAAAGGTTGAAGTGAAGGGAGGTTGAGGGGATCTGAGGAAGTCAGTGAAGGGGATGGTGGGCATGGTCAGTGAATGGAGGCCAGTGGGCCCCATAGGTAGGCAGGACTGCAGGCTGCACCTGCTCATCTGCCCCACAAGCTTGTAGTGAGATCACATGTAGCCAGCATTAAAAAGCATCATCTTGGTTCTCAGTAAAATGCTTGATACATTTCAAGAGTTCATAAATTTTAATATAAAAATTACCATTTATACATATTCTAAACAGGTGTACTAAATGTTTCTATAAATGATTCTTTGCATCAATTAAAACATCTTTTCTCTTATAGAAACCTTATCTTTTCTCCAGATCCAAATGGCATGTTATTTTACAATTCTTGTTGTGAATTGATCTTAGCTTCTTGAAACTGAAATCCTTTTAGGTAGTGGTATCTCTTCCCAAAATTACAATGACAGGGACAAAGACTGTAAAAAAAATTATGCCTCTACTTCAAATTTTTTGTCCTTAAATTTGTAAGAAGAAAATATCTGAAAAAAATATTACCAAAGATAATATTATAAAACCTACCTTTAAGAGTGACATAAAAATGGGTGACATTCATAATGACAGCTATCCTTTATTGAGTTCCTATTAATTGTGCAGTGTGATATGCTACCAACAGACTTTCTCTGTAACCCTCACTCATATATTAGGTGGTTTTGAGTATCCCACATTTTATAAAGAAACAAAGGCTCAGAGCATTTCATTTGCTGGCAAATATTCAAGGCAGGACTCACAGCTAATACTTCTTGACTTAAACTGCTTCCCCGTGATACTTCTTTTCCAGACAGCCAATCTCCTTTAGAAGGCAACAGTTTTTCTCCAAGTATTATGACATTAGTAAATTGACAAGCTCTGTCCTCTGACTGGACAAACATTTGCCAAGGAGACAAAGCAGGAAAAAAAGGTGAGGAAACTAGATAGCAGAGAATCAACAGTCAAAAAAAAAAAAAAGATACCTCAGTTTCCTCCAAAGCACGGTGAAGAGAGCATCGGAAATCACAAAGGACAGGTTGGAAGAATGCCCTTGATGAGTGATGCTATTTTGTTTCCATGGCAAGGAGAGTTAAAGCCCTATTTCTCTTCACTCAATCTGGTTACCCTCAATATATATGACAGACTGACTTTCAACAACAAGAAATAATTTTAAAAGACAATTTCATGTCACCTCTGCCTGAAAACTCGCCAAGACTTTTAGCTAAGGGCAGAATGGCTTTCGAGCACAGAGGACCTTCCTTTGGTGACACCTACAAGGCAGTCTCAGATTGGTTGCTCTGGCCTAGTGGTTTTGAACCTTGACTGCATGCTAGAAACAGTTGGGGAACTTAAAAATATACAAATGGCTGGACTTCGGCACTAGGGATACTGATTTAATTGGTCTGGTTTAGGATCTTAAAATCTATCCAGGTAATTAACACAAACCACCAGGATTGAGGATCACATCTCTAATCAAAGGAGATCCGAATAATGATTTTAATCTCTGGATTCTGCTTTTTGCTATGGTTCTTCCTTTTTTTTTTTCCTCTCTTGTACCAGGGATGGAACTCATGACCTCATACTTGCTAAACTGGTGCTTATGCCACTGAGCTAAATCCCTAACCCCTGAAACAAACACTCTCTCTCCTCCCCTTACATATCCTCCTGTTTACCTCCTCTGGCCAACTCCACCTTTTAAGACTTTCCCATTCTTAAAAGCTCTCTAATTCACTGAGGCTTTTTTTTTGCTCATCATTTCTCACTCATTTAAACTGTTGCAAAAAGGTTTTTGAACCATTATAGCATCTATATTACCTACCACCACCTCCTGGAATCCTTCCATGTCAGCAAGAAAAATGTTACTGAATTGCTTAAAAATTTTAATCCATGTATTTCAAATGTTGCAAAGAATTATTTACATAGGTCTTTACAGAGAAGAACGCTATCCTCTATTTCTATTGATGCCTACATGGAGTCTAAGGTTGGGCCCACTATGTAGCACAGTTCCTGTTTCAGGGCCTGCAAGCCCTCTGGTATTATATTTAGAATTCAAAATGGGTCCAGGTGCCTCATTCTCAGTAGAGTTTCCATAGTTTCAACTTTCCAGGCTTTAACCATCCATAACCTATTGAGATCTTGAAAGCCACTGTCTACATGATAAATCTCCATAGTTCATGTCTCGGTGATGACAGTCATCCAGTGCTCTCAACTTGACCTCCATGCTGACATGGCTGTAGAGCACTCCACCTCCGTTTCGGTTGTGTGTTTTCAGAGAACTTTGCTATTCTAAAATTAATAAAGCATAATATCTATCATTTGGATTGTTACATATTTTTAAATGAAAAATAAATTTAGAATAAAACTTTCATATCAGTAGTTTAGAAAAGGTGTAAGATCTCATCTTTATTAGGTGATAAAAATGTAGAGGATCTGCCGTATCCTCCAGTGACACACAGGAGAAAAGTGCTCATGTGCACGTGTGAGTGTGAATATGTATGTATTATGTATAAGTATTTTACCAAAATGTAATTTTTCTTGGGAAAAAAAATTTCCAAGGATTCAATTGTCTGCAAAGAGAGTAAAATTCATGTCAGCAGGCTGCCTCTGAGTTTCTTATGTTTCACTAGTTGCTGCTGAAATATTGGTACTAAAACAATAATGATCACAGTATGACTTAGTAGCTGCTACATGTAATGTTTCTATTCCTGGGCACAAAATTGCCAGAAAAGCATCTGTCTTCTCAGTTGAACTTATTTGTAATTCTAGAATCTAAGAGGGAAAATCTGAAAGGACCTCCACTTACATCTATAATTTTGGTAATTCTGAAGTAACGTGATGCAAGGGATTTTGATTGGTACTGAGTCTGGTATGGGACAGAGGGAGGAGGTAGGCAGGGGAGTAAACACGATTAAGACGCTGTATATTTATATTCCTCAAGATGAATGTAAACATTATGTATTACAAACACGTATGAATTAAAAAAAGAGAACTTCTTAGGAGAAGTAGTCAGAGGGAGTTGCCACTGGGATTCAACCTGAATAAGCTGAAATAAATCACAGGAGACAGTACCTTGTGAACCTTGTAAAATAATAAGATAAAGATATGTTAGTAATATACATACCACATATACATGTATAAATATTTGTACTTCAAAATAATTACCAATATATCAGGTACAATAAAGTAAAATCCCAATTTGTCTTATACAAAAAAAACTATCATTAAAATTCAAATTTTCAAAATTCAAAAACTAGGAAGTCATTATTTATAATTTTGAAAAATTTGCTTTATAAAATAATCTACCAGCATGTTCCATTTACAGTACCTCTTAGTGTGTTGGAATAGTTAGTTGGTTAGTTCCAGTGGTTTTCAAACTTAGCATACAGAAGAGTCATCTAAATGTTATGTTAAAATATAAGTAAGTTACCTGGCTTCCACTCTCAACTTCTGATTTGGGTTTGGAGGTAATCTTAAAATTTTGCATTTCTGAAACATTTTCAGTGAAGTTAATGCTGCTGGTCTGGACACAATGGCTCTTGAACTGCTGGTTTAGGAAAACTCTATCTGAGCATAGCTTTTGGCGACAAATCTATGATGTAATAGAAATTCTACCCATACATGCTTTTCACTATTAGGGGCTGAATGTGTCTCCCCATCCACGTGTTGAAATCTTAGCTTCCAATGCCTCAGAAGGTCGCTATATTAAAAGACTATTTATAAAGATTGCTAACATCAAGTCATTAGGGTGAGCACTAACCAGGTGTGACCAGTTTCTTTATAAGAAGTGGAAACACAGTCACACGCAGAGGGAGGGAAGATCGTATGAAGACGTAAGCAGCATCTACCCAAATAGAGGTAGTAAGAGAGAGGTCTTGCAAAGCAGCCTCCCAGCATCCTGACTTGGACTTCTAGGCTCCAAAACTGTGTCTAATATTTAAGCCACCTGCTCTGTGTTACTGTATTATGACAGCCCTAGCAAACTGATATAGATTGTGGGCTTCACAAGGAAATAGCTGTTTAGGAAAGCTTATTCGACTGCTTCGCATTTGGCCCAAGAGTGAAAAATGAAAATCAGTAGCAAAGAAAGGGACACAAATAGAGGGAAATATAGCCTTAACTTTTGCTTTCTGTCCACTTTTGATTTTGGGGGTATTTCTGGGCATGTGGGTTGGAGGAGATATTTGAATGAAAATGGTAGTTTGGGGAGATTTCTTTCTGTGTTCTCAGATAGTTAATCTCTTTGAGAAGAGTGTATGGATGTGCAGAGGTAATAAATGGGGGGAGGGGTGGAGAGTGTCTATTTGATCTGCTCCCTGTTTTCAAAATTTGAAGTTAAATTTTTACTCACTCCTCACTGGTCCCATATGCATTTTCTTTACTCATGTACATTTCTTTTCCAGTCATGCCTTTTAGTGGGTGACCTTCAGTTTAAAGTGTTTCATATGGGTTATTGTCCCTGTGGGCGATACACCTTAATCATAGGTTTTGGTAAAATTTGCTTTTTATAAAAATTTTTATTATAATATTTCTTTCTAGTAGTCATGATTGTTATGCTATTAGCAATACAAGCCCTCTCTCACAGATGAAAAAATGAAAATAAGAAGACCTGACAGATAGCATTTTCACAAGTGAGTAGGAAAGTGAAATCTACTATTACTTGCTTTTAATACCTTTTTCAGGCTCTGTATCATCTATGAAAAATGCCATCTTTTATTAGAAAGTAACAACTAAATTGCAAATTCCCTCCTTATAAACTTCCTTAAATTAGTTTTGTGCTTAGTTTCTTAATTTTATATATTTTAGCACAGTAAGCTTGGGTTGGGATAAGGGTGAGTAAGAAAAAATTCCTAGTTTTAGCTACTGAATGTAAGTATGTTTTGGAGCACTCCTGTAGCAGAGTATTTTTCAAAGAAATATACACATATCCATCTTAAGGGCTGCAATATGGAGAAGCCAGGGAGAAAAATCAAGTATTATGAAGATAATTGAGAAACATATAAGGGAGTCCTTTGATCAGCACTTGTAACTCAACAGAGTCTTGTTCATACATTACTTGATTTTTCTCTAGGATTTTATAAGCACAGGAGAGAAAGGTAGGAAAGTATATGCTGTCTCACTGGCAAAAATACCAATGATCCTATACAAAAGAAGCCTGTTATATGTCATATAATTTGGTTTATAACTATCTAGAACTTTTGTTTAAAAATCTAAAAATGACAAACACAAAATATCATTGCCAATAATGTTCTTAAAATTCAATGTAATAGGAAATGTTACTTGGTCTTCATGGTGTCTGCTTAGTTGAGAATTATGCTTAACTCCTTGTTTCTATCTATCTGAAGTCCATTGTACTGCTGGTATTCCATGAAGATCAACTACCAAGTGTATAGGATTACTTAACAAATGTATTGCATTACTTGCTGATGGCACAAGCCTAGAAATCTAGGATGCACTGAGAAACAATACAGGCAGACATAAAGGATTTATTTCTTTGAGCCATCAAAGCTAGTAATATAAATGAAAAATATAGTTAATATAGGCAGATGTCAAACAAAACCAAGTGAGGAGAACAGGAAATAAAAATATTAAATGAAACAGCAGTGTTCTGCTGGGTCGTGACTTGGGAGCATTGGCTTTGGAATCTCCTGAAGCAATTTGCTCTGTGAAAGGTTGAAATAGACATTTCAGCATGAAATAAAAACTTACTTTGTTACTTAGTGGAAAACAATTTCCCAAACAATATAGAAACTATAATAAAGCCTTGGGCTTTGTCTCCTGCTGTTAGTTATGAAGAAATTTGCTATTTAATATATTGGTATCGCACAACTGTCATAAGACTGTAAATACCTGGCCCTCCTCATCTACCCAGACCTAGTACCCTTACACAGTGAAAACTATTAGCTGTCCTAGTCTATTAAGCTGCTGCAATAAAATGTCATAAACTGAGTCACACACATTAGCAACAGAAGTCTACTCCTCACTGATTTTTAGACTGGAATAACTAAAATTAATCTGCTCCCAAATTCAGTACCTGGTAAGGTCCTGCTCACTGTTCATAAACAGTGTCTCTTGGGAGAGGGATCTCTCAGAGGTCTTTATAAAAGCACTAAGGCACTAATTCCAATAGTAAAGACTACTTTCTCTGTCATCACTGAATCATCATCTTCCAAAGACCTGACTTCCTAATACCATCACCTTGTGAGGTAGAATTTCAACATACGGATTTGGGGAAGGGGGACATATACAGTCTGTTGCATTGGCAGATCGCCATGAGGTATAAGGGAGCATGTCTTTTTTCTAAATACAGGTACTGAGCACTTTATCATCGATTCATTCAGTTAGTTGCAATGTAGAGAGCCCTATCTTATGCCAGTCATTTCTTGAAGGTAAAGTTCAGGGTCAAATTGAGAGCAAGATGAAAGGAATCATTTTCTCCACCCTTTCCTTTGTAGGGAAGTGTGTTAGCTTCAGCCAAAAAAATCAACTTAAAGGAGAAACCATCTATCCTAGCTCAGAGCTTCAGAGCTTTCATCTCATGGTCGCTTGGCTCAGTTGATTTTATGCCTTCTCGCAAGACAGAATGTCCTGGCAGAAAGGTGTGGGTGTGGCAGATGAAAGTTGCTTAAAAGTTCATTTTCATAACAAATGAGCTGTCACAGCCACTAATTATGAATCCATCAATCGATTGATCCATCAGTGAACTCAGAGTTCCCATGCTCCAAACTCCTTCACAAAGCTTCACCTCTGAGCACTGCTACACTGGGCAACAGGGCTTCCATGTGTGAGCTTTGGGGGACATTGAAAATCTAAAACATGAAGTTGTTTGAGAGAAGAGCCTACAGAAGGTCCTCTCTTACTTTGTCCCCTGCCTCCCATGTGTAGTCTTGATTCTGAATTCACCTTAGCAGAACCTGGGCTGCTGCCAAATTACAAGGATTGGCATAGCTTGCTCATGGGAGATTGCTGCTTGCATAGGCAGCTCCAGAGAGAGTTAGGTAGAGGATATAGCTCTCTACAGCTGGGTCTAAGAAGTCTTATGCAGTGTAGGAAGTCTGTGCCATAAACCCTAAGCCAGGGTCAGGTTAACTAGGAGGAAAGTGGTCTTCATGGAGAAATATATCTATCTTAAAAGAGTTTTAAATATCATGGTAAAACATGAGGCAAAAGGGTAAGCTGGTAAGGATTTTTAATATTAAAACTAAAATTAATAAGTATGATTATGTCTCCTGTTGTTTCTTGAGTATTTGCTATATATACATCAAGTCTTAGGCTTAGGTTTTTAAATCCGATGCTTCATTTAATCCTCTTGACAACCTTATAAGTTAAGTCCTATGTTTCTTATTTTCAGTAAAATAGCTGAAAAAGAGAGACTAAGAAATTGATCTAAAGTTAAGCAGCAGCTGGGCATTCGTAACTAGGTTCACCCTCAGCTCAGTAGTCAGACTTAGAGTTCGGTGCACTGTCTACTAAACCATATGCCTGTGAACAAGCATGGAAAAGTGGAGAGAATTCATAAAGCAAGTTGTATGTTATTTCATTCTGTTTTGGGAATTGCAAGTGGCATTAAAATAATATTTCTACCTTCCAAGAACCTAGAATGTCAACCTGTGTATGATGTTTCTTGTCAGTTCTGTTTATGTTTTACTTATAATCATGCTAATGCTTAAAAGTAAAATTTACTCAGAATTCCACTGAAGCGTATGTTTTAAAATTCATAAAATGCAACGTAAGTCAGATATTAATAAATAACACTAAGTTTACTGACTATATAGGTGTAACATACTGAATAAGTGAAAGTTACTTAGAAAGTGGAGTTTCAAATTGTTTTGATGTCACTGTTTCTAAATTCTAAGGCCCACGTAGAAAATTTATGCTAAGTTTATCAAGGAAAGTTGATAAACTGGGACTTTATCAGTTAAAAAGGGAAAAATATACCAAAGCCCATGGAATTTTAGGAAAAAGGGCAGTCTTTAATTGGTTGAGAAAAAGGAGATTTGAGTTATAACCTTTTCTGCAGGTCATTTATGAGCACATAGTCATTAACTTCTGTCCCCAGGTTCCTAAACAGGAAGTAGGAAAGGCAACAAAACAGAGAAAGTTCTGAGTCTCTTTGAACTTTATAGAAAACCACTTTATAAATCCTAGGAAAGTACATTTATAATTCGTCTAGGCTGACTCTGTGTTGAAGCTCTTTTGAAGTGGGGAACCTGCATGGGGTGCCACGTAGAAAGCCACCTTTCTCTTCCCCAAATGGGGCAGCCAATTCTGCTTGACTTGTTTTCTGTTGACTAGGATCATTGTAGTCGCTCTTTCTTAGGGACCTAGATTAAAAGTATTGAGGCACACACCACAAAAAGGGAGAGTCTTTTCAGCAGAAGGCCTAGAGGGCAGGAAAGAATCATTCAGCCCTGTGTCATAAACGGGAATAAGTAGTCATCCCTGAGTGTTGATTAAACAAGATTTCATCAGGAATGGATGGTCATGATTTAATTGTCAGACAAATCTGCTTTTTGTGCAGAAGTATATGTGTATGTGCCTATTTTTTTCTAAAATGCATTCCAAACCTTTATAGTAGAGTGATGATTTTTTTCATAATAATGATATGCTTTCAGTAGTATGTCATTTTCTTTACCCTTGTAGAGAGATAACATGCAATTATGGAGTGATGTCAGCCTATAACATTTTGGTGTAAAATTTTGGTCACACCAAAATACTGAGCTCCTTAACAAAGCTGGCAGACACATCTTTTGGCAGCAGCTGCTCGCCATGTGATTTAAAACTTCCTGTCAGTATAATTGATGTGTTTTTATTCTTTCCATTTCCTGAAGCCTGATCAGAATTAAAATTGCTGTTGGAATTTCCTGTCAAAGCAACTCATTTATTCGCCGTGCTCTGCACTTTGATTGGACATTGCCTTCAGCAAGAATCAGGTAGAGATTGCTGGGAATTATCCTCTCCACACAGGTTTGATGGCCAGCACAGCACATCTGCAAATATACACAGATTGTCCATCATGTAGTAAACATGTCCTAATGGAAACTCCACATGCAAAATGTTAATGATCTGAATATCAGACTTGACCACCTGCTGGGGCCTTTGGGTTTTGTGTTGACTTAGGAAGTCCCACAAAGTTTTCAACTGATCATCTCACCATGGAATTTAGAGCCTTGTCCCAAGACTCTATTGTGAAGTCTTGAAACAAAAGAGTATGATCTGTTCTTGGTTAGATAACACAGCTAAGATTTTTCCATTTTCTTTTCCCTTCTGTGCCCCATATGCTTTGTACATATATCTTGGTGTAGTTGAGTATAAAAATCAGTGTTTTTTAAATATTCCTTGGTAGGCACTGCACATGGGTTCATAGGGCCACATCACTACTGCATTTCAGGTTGTGGATAATATAGTAGTAGAAAGTGGAAGGATCTGAACTGGGCTTTGCTGTTGTTTTGTTTAGGTTTTTTTTTAACATAGAAGGAAAATTCATAAAAGCATTTCTGAATGTAAAGAATTACTGATTCTCATTTGAGAGTACATAACAGGAATTATTAAACTTCCAAACTGTGAGTTTGTCTTCCTTTAAATGTGACTACTTTCAGATTGAAATGAATCAAAGAAAAATCTTTCATAGGTTTGAAGAAGAGGTTGATTAAATTCAATTCCCTGGACAGTGAAAACTGTTTTTACTTATATCTCTAAGGTTTCTTTATGGTAAGCTCTTTTCAGAAATGAAAATATGGTAAATTTCTTTTTGAAATCTACACAGTCAAAAACTTTTTTAAAAGTTCACTACTGAAAACTTAATCTGGCAATCTGGCATTTAAGACACACTTTTTGTCACCAAGTAAAAAGGTTTTATATATATATATATATATATATATATATATATATATATAGAGAGAGAGAGAGAGAGAGAGAGAGAGAGAGAGAGAGAGATCCTTCAAGTCATTTTGTTTTGCTTTGCTTTTGGTGTTTTGAGATAGGGTTTCACTTGGTAGTTCAGACTTGTCTTGAGCTCACTGTGTAGCCAAGGCTGCTCCTTAGTGCTGGGTTTGCAGATATGCACCACTAAACCAGGCAAAAGTTCTCCGAGTACTTTTTAAGTTTTGTAGTAATCGCTCAAGAATGTAAACTGCATGAGTCTGACACTTTGTTTTAGTTAGTGTTTGCTGCTGCCACCCAGGAAATTATCTTGCCAACACCAAAAATTTCAAAGCAGTGGAAAGGGGACTGTGTTCTAACTAGAGACAGGGGATACTCAGCCACTTTGCTCTGAATAAGGGATTCCAGGGTTGCTTGTGTATTAGATCCACCAGAGGAGCTTCAACAACTTTTAAAATCTATACAGAAAATTGATGCTGGGCAACGGATTCTGAATTTTTTGCTGGACACTCTTGAGCTAAACAGCGCAAAGTCAGAGGTCCTTCTTTCCACAGAACCGGTGCTCTTCAGACTACAGGCTGGGTCTGTCCTGCTCCAGACTGCCAGGTCTTACCAAGTTTGAATCACCCAGAGCTCTTTCAGTTGACTAACTTCTAATTGAAGCTCCCAATTGATCTTCAAAAAAATGGAGAGAGAGAGAGAGAGAGAGAGAGAGAGAGAGAGAGATTAGCAGCAGGTGGGCTACTTAAAATCAGAGGTAAGGACAATGCTGCATGTGAACTGTGTTAATACTGTTGTTTCCACTCAGTGTGTCAGTTATGTTAGGATATTCAGAGTGGGGGAAGACAAATTATGTCATAAGATTTTTTTTCTAACATTGGAGTAAATCTTTAATGTTCAATTTTTCTATGACAGTTCCCCAGATACTTCTAATTCCACACTGTTTTCTAATCTCCATGCCTCTTTCATTTTATTGCCCCAAAGCCCTCAATTTTAGAGAAGCTCATGGGAAAAGTAAGTAAATAATATGCGTATTACACTGGTAGAAGCTCACATGTGTTATGCACATAGGAAGTATCTGTTCCATAGGACACGTTATTGTACCCTGATCATAATAAGGAAGGAGTTTGTGTAAGTATTTCCTTTGCCCTCTTCAGCCACAGACTTGGGGAATTTGTCTGCAGAGGGCGCCTGAAGAAGCTCCACAGATTGGGAGGTCCCTCCTACCTCATCTCCAGCTGGCTCCACAGCCTTTCCTCCACATGCCATTGGAAAGGAATCCTAGCTTGTATTTTTCTTCAAATTTCCCTTCCCCTTTAATTCTTATTTCCTTCTGACGACATTCTGCTATTCTTTGCCACAAAACCATTGAAAAACAACACTTAAAAAGAATTTTGTCTACTCCTTGGCTAGGGCAGAAGCCTCTTGGGAAACCACAAAGCCACATCTCCAGGGAACAGTAGCTTTATTAATATAATAATTACCATTATCATGGTCTGATTGCACATTGCTTTAGAAAGCAAAATAAGAACAACCTGGGGTTTGCTGGAGATGCTGCACTTGAGGTTAGATGTGTGCAGTGAGATGTGGAGTCATGCTGAGGTCACTGCTAAAGAGATCTGAAACTGGAAATCCACGTGGAAAATGGTTGCCCAATGGAAGGCATCCGCTCACCATTACAACTTATTTTTAATAATATTAGATTGGGAAACTATGAAGGCTTGATCTCATAGCAAATTTGGGATTTTCTTCATATCTTGGCATATTGGTAAAGGAGATTCTGTGCCATTTCTTCTTTGCCATTCAGAGTCTATTCTTCAAAGGAAAGCTAGCAAAAAAATGAGTAAAATTTTACTGGGAAGATGCAAACTATGTATCTTCCATGGAATTTTATTCTAAATAATATGCAGGGAATGAGTTTCACAATATCAAGCAGATTACACTTTGCTCCTTTGGAAGAAGCTGAATAAATTTAATGAAATATTTCCCTCCATTTGAAATAGGATACAAATGGAAACCATTAAATATTACAAGAGACTTTAACTTTCTCTTGGTTGTCTCTTGGATGTGGAAGAGGGAGAGAAAGAAAGAAAATGTGACAGACAAACAAACTTGGCATCTACTTTTCTAAGCAACTGCATTAGTTTGCATGCAAATGACTAGCAACAAAGTAGCCAAACTCAGTGTGCTGGAGCTTTGGGAAGGGCAGACTGCTGACATGGCAGCAGCTACGTGTCTAGCTGATTTTAGGCCCAGCTAACTACCCCCCTTTTAACTTAAATGATGCTCTGTCGTAATTGACCACTGCCCAGTTGAGTTGGAGTGGAGTCCTTTTGGAACCTGTTCAGACCAGAGCTGACTGCCTGCATATGCCAAGCCAACATCAGACTCATTTCCTGAATCCTGAGGTATAAGGCAGGCTGAACTCTAAAGGAAAGAGTTCTCTGAACATTTGCTAGCTTCACCATATTAAAGAATAATCAATGGAGAATGAGTGAGATCTTTAACATAATCCTCAGAGCAAAACAGCATATACATAAGGTCATATCAAGTGATCTAAAAGATCAATAGGCCATTTTCTTTTTGTCTTCTTAAAAAATAACCTATGCTTAATCTCCTCCCATCCATGAAAGAGCTGCTCTTGAACTGTTTCTAGTAGGTTGCATTTTAGAGTCAAAAATGCTCTTTTCATATGAAGCTTGCTTTGACTATCCAGAATTTCCATTTGCAAGATGTTTTGTCCTCTGCAACAGTGTTTCTTGCAGTGCCGACTGATGGAAGCTCGGGCACCTACAGGATGTGAGCAGATAAATGAAGTCCAGCTTGGTTAGATGAAGGCTGCCCTCTGCTTGGACAAATATCTGGATAAGCTGAGCAAAAAACTTAGTCATTTCTTCATTCTGAATCTGTACCAGAAGTCACTGCCAAATAGGTTTGATCTCAGCCAACAAGAACTGATTATCCTGGTGATACTGTGTGTTTTGGAGAGTAGGAACTAAGATGCCAAGCTGATCTCCAGTATATCAAACAGTACAAATTTCCTGAACCCATGGGAGCTGCCAGGTGGTTTGTTTAGAATAAGCAGTGCCATCTTTTGTTTCCTTCACTACCACCTGCAAATCCTGGAATTTAAGAGTACCTCTAAAGTGATCAAAGAGAGGTGGTGAAATTCAGGTGGTTATCATTTTCCTTTCCCTAAAAATAATTATGTTTAGTATATGGACCCAGGAGATAATTGCATGCTGATTTTTTGTTCTCGAAAGCAAAAAAAAAAAAAAAAAAAAATCCAGCATATTTTTTTCTGTCACCGAGCAAAACTGAAATGGTTAGTATGTAGAAAAATACATGGAATATTAACCTAAAATATGTCTGTCTAGGGATCCATTTAGTTCCCCCAAATAGCTCCTTTCTCTGTGAATGCCAGTATGTTTATATACATTTAAACGGCCCATTTGCTCCACTGGTTTTAGCTGCTTGTTAGCATCACTTCTCGTTAGTATGATGCTCCACAGCACAAGGCAGCTGGAGAAGTGGAACATGTGCTGAAGAATTTATGCAGTGTCCTTAGTTTCTTTCATTAATAGGACCAAAAATAATAGGTGCATGTTATAAGTGTGCTGTGGTAAGCAATATGTTAGAGCTGTGCTTGACAGGCATCTTGTTTACATTCATGTAATATACTGGGGGAAACCATGGCATTGTAAGAAATATAGCATTTTAAAAGTATTATTTATGCCATGCTCCCAGGCAAGGGAAACAGTTTTCTAAAAACATGATGTTTTAAATCTACTTCTCTCCTCCTCCTAATGAAATATTCCAAGGACTTTCTTTCCAATGCATAGTTCAACATGCTCTTTATTCGGTATCATATTGATCCCAGCTGCATGTTTTAGTTTGTTAAAAGTAGCCCAGATTATTTCAGTTTGGTTTAATTCATATCAGAAAACTTTAGTCCACCTTCTCTCCATGGAAAGAACAGTATGAGAGCTGTCTTTCTAGCTGGTTCCAGTTTTTCAAAACCACTGGTCATTTCTAGGCTACCGGAGATGTTCGCTAATTTCAGTGAGCAATGTGACATTGTTAATAGGTATGAGACATCCTAGAGAGCTACACTCACACTATCGAAGGATGCCATGACCATATCTTGATAGCAAATGTTCTATGCTAGGTCGACTAAGGAGAGGCATGGAGGGTGGGACAGTTTAATACAGTCCATGGATTGGTAGTGAGAACAATGAAGGGAAAAGAACATATCCGCCTCCTACTTTATACGTTTTTCAGCTGAGATTAAACTCTGCCTCTCCAAAATGTTTTGCCCTGTTTTACACACATCCTTGAAGCTTGTGAGGAAAAGTGTCCCTTTTGAAGAGAATGCCACTGAGACTTTTCTGAAGCGTCCTGATGTAATCTCAGCTGGAAGTGGCAAGGCATAGTTGGCTCCACCTGATCAGTAACTCTGGAAAAGACAGGAACCAAGATGAAGTAAAGATGGGGAAAGATACAGAACTGTGATACAAGATAAACCCACAGACAAGGAAGGAGACTAGAGAAGAGAAATAATTTGAAGCATTTCAGGCTATAGAAAAACTAGCCTTCCCAGGAATATTCCATAAGGACAGGAATGATTGTCATCATTACTACATAGACACCACAATTCATGGTTGATAGAATGCTTCCATCGCTCAGGCCTTGCTAAGTGCTTTCAATCCTTCTTTCGGTTTATCCTTACAACAGCACTGTGGGGTAGGTCTCATCATCCTCTTTGAGGGATGAGAAAGCTGATCCTCACAGAGGCTGCAGACCTAATGCAAAGTCACAGGCAACAACTGTTAGAACTGAAGTCCCTGTCTGATTCCAAAGAATATGGATTGGTGTCATTGCTAGGGTGCAGTTAGTTGAGTGGAAGAATTCTAGGAAGTAGTGGCTGATTCTGTGGGACAATTTAACTCAGGGAAGAAAGCAACTCCCAAAGAGAACCTAAGGCAGGCAGGTGGAGAGTAACAGCTATGCTCAGAATGTGCGGTCAGTGTGGCAATGTTTGTGGCTAAATCAAAAGATTTCTAATCCAGTATTGGCTTGCTTTACTATATAGCTGATACTATATAGCTGATAAATGGGTTTGGTTAGCCCTTTATTTTAAAGTATACTGAAGATGTAGACTGGACCAAACTGTCACCTGCCTCATTTTACACAGTCATCAGCCTCAGGGAATCCACAGGATGTCACTCTAGTGTGGTGTTAACAGGGCTCTGGACTCTAGCTCAGACTTTTGATTCTTGGTTCCAGATCCTCTTTCTCTGGTCATTTATGTAAGACAGAAGCAGAAGGTTTTCAGAGCAACTGCTGAATGGGCTTCTGGACAGAAGAAAGGAGACATGCATCAAGAACTCATGGTATTGAGCCACAAATGATGTACTTTGCTTGGTAAACTCTGTGAAAGAATAGTAACACTTGGTGGTAAATGGGTCAGATTCTTTTAAACAAAAATGGAAAGTGATTGGGAGGTGAGGAAAATGCTATGAGCAGTGAAGTCGTGGGACACAACTGAAGGCCATGGTTTTTGGATTTATAAATTGATTAGAATTTATACTAGTATGCATATTGGGATGTATATTGCAACCCAGTAGGATGCTTGTATACTTTTCTTAAAGAGCAGCATGGGGTGTGACCTTGAGTTCTTGAAAAAAAAAACTGTTTCCCTAAAATTCTAAATTTTTTAAGAGAGATTTTCAGAGAAAGTTTGCTGTCCAAACCCTTAAAAGCTTCTTTGTACTGCCTGCCTCCCATATGAATCTTTCAATTCTAACACATTGGCATTGTATTTACATACTGATTTTCCTAACATTATTTTTGCCACATCAATATTCTACCAATAGTGTTTCTAACATTGAAACTATGCATGAAGTCAAAAGTCCTTATCTTTTAAATCAACATTTTTCATTAGCGAATTCCATCCTATATTTCCAGGTTCATTTGTATAATTTCCCTACAATTTTTAGTTGAAGCCAATAGTTTATTTTTTAATCACTTAATATGTTATGATGTTATTTCAGCCAGGTGTGGTGCCACATGCCTGTAATCCCTGCACTCTGGGAACCTAAGGCAGGAGGATCACAAATTGGATCCCAGCCTGAGAAAGTCAGAAATTTAGTAAGACCCAAATTAAGAATAGAAAAAGATATTGGTATGTAGATCTTTTTGCCTGAGTGCAAAAGTTCTGGGTTCAATCCCCAGTACCACCAAAAAGAGGGGGAAAAAGGCAGTATTTGCACCTTCTATGATTGCACTATTTTTTTTAACCTATTGGAATGTCTATCGAAAGGCCAAATTGGCAATTTAGAGTTATAAACTGTGCTAGGAAACACACAAGGTATAAATTGGCTTGGAAAGTAATTGGGGTCATAAATAGCAGTAGCTTTAGGATGAAATGAAGACGTCTACTTGGTACAAGCATAGAAACAGGGTCAGGCCTTGGTCCACTGGGTCACCCCGTAATAGAACCTGTCAGTACCCTGGATAGTTCCCAGGAATCTGAAACTGGGCATTGAGAGGATTGTGTAGTTTGAATTGTAGACCTACCAGATGCAGACTCACACTCTCTCCACCCTTTTCCTTTCTTTTTAAAATTATTTTAAAGAGAATAAAACAAAACAAACAGAACAAAGCAGATCAGAACAAAACAATGCAAGCAACAAAAGATTTCAAAACAAGGAAACGGGAAATCAACAGTGGCTGCCATAATGTCTCTTGTTTTCTATGAAATAGTTGTCCATATCTTCATAATGAATTTGAACAGAACAAAATAGTATAAAACCTATCAAAGCAAAAGCATGAAAGCATTAAGGCCTTTAAAACCAGACAATAGGAAAATCAACAATGGCTACTATAATGTCTCTTCTTCTCTTCAAAATAGCTGTCCATACCTTCACACATATTGAAATAAAATAATACAAAACAGATTAATACCAATCAAAATAAAGAATAAAAGAATTATTGGGCTTCAAAACAAGATGATAGAAAATCAGCAATGGCTACCATGATGTCTCATTTTCTTCAAAGTAGCTGTTCATGCCATCACACATAATAAAATCAATTCTTATAAACCCTTTAGGAGAAGATCTAGTCTTGTATAAGCCTATACATATACATCTATCCTTTTTGTGTTAGAGAGGAAAAACAAAATAAAATAAAGAAAAATAAAGACAAGAAATAAGAGAAACATAAATAATAATAACAAAGAGTCCAAAACAATAATGATATAGGCTTCCAAAACAAGGTGGCAGCAACATAACTAAGTTTGTTATTTTGCATAGTTATCTTCAAAAGAGTTACTCAGATTACCAGATATAAACATGCAAAATTGATCTAATTTTATGAATGTTGACTGTTTTGTTCCAAGAACTAATAGAATTAGTAGCACAATCATCTTAGTGACCTTAAGTGTGTGTATATATAAATTTATATTTTTTTCTTTTCCCTTTCTTCTTTTCTCCTTTTCCCTGAGTTTTTTTCCTCTCTGAGCAGTTGCTTGCTCTTTCACAATATTTACTGAAGGTGTTGTATCATATTTACTCTTTCAGTTTCTTATACTAGGGAGATAATACAGTATTTACACATGTAAATCTGATTTATTTCACTTATGAGTATGGTCTCAAGTGACATCCACTCACCTATAAAAGCCCCCAATGTGATCCTTCTTTATAGCTGAGTAGTACTCCATTGCATAAAAATGTAGCAGCCTTTTATTCATTCCTCGATTGAGGGGCATTTAGGTTGTTTCCAAGATTTGGCTATTACAAATTGTGCTGCTACAAACATGAGTGTACATATATCACTGTCATATGATGATTTCAGTTCTTCTGGGAATATGCACAGAAGTGGGATAGCTGAGTCAAATGGGATTTCCAATCCCAGCTTTTTGAGGAATCTCCAGACTGACCTCCACAGTGGTTGCACCAGTCTACACTCCTGCCAACAGTGCAGGAGAGTGCCTTTTCCTCCATAGCCCCTCCAGCATTTGTTGTTAGTGGTTTTCTTGACCCTAGTCATTCTTTCTAGAGTGAATCTCAGTGTTGTATTAATTAGCATTTCTCTAATGACCAATGATGCTGAATATTTTTCAAGTATTTATTTGCCATTTGTATTTCTTCATCTGAGAACTGTGTATTCATCTCAGATGCCCATTTTTGGATTGGATCTTTGAATTTCAAGGGTCTGATTTTTTAAAATTCTTTATATGTTCTAGATAGAAGTCCTTTGTCTGAGGGACAGTTGACTAAGATTTTGTCCTAATTGGTGGGTTTTCTTCTTATCCTGTTGGAGATTTCTTTTGACTAAAACTAAACTTTTGATTAAAAATTTTTTAATAAGATGAGATCTCAGTTATTGATTCTGGAAAGTACTTTAATAAGATGAGATCCCAGTTATCAATTCTAGGAAGTATTTCCCATGCGTGATTTTTGTTCATGGATTCTCTACCTACCCATGTCCTCAAGATTTCTACCTACTTTGTCTTCCAGCAGATTTAATGTTTCTATTTTAATATTTAGATATTGGATCCATTTTGACTTTAGTGTATGTCTACCCTCTTTCTTTAAAAGGCTACTTTTCCTCTCCTTTTCTTCAAGCTTAGGACTATTGAGTCAGAGGCTCATTCTAAGATTGGCCCTTCCTCTAGTCTGACTTGTGTCTTGCTTACATGAAGTCTCTGATCATGTTGAAGGATTTAATATTTTTTTGCATGAGCCATTCTCCAGGGACTAATTCTTTCTTGGGGCAAAGATAGTGATTAGACTTTTGATCATATTCCATTGTATTTGAGCTTGTTTTCTTTTCTCAAAGATTACATTTCACCATCCTGCCAATACTAAGAAGGTTAAAAAATTGCTCATCTTAAAAGTCAATCTCCCATCTCTCCTTTGTTTTGACCACTTCACTGACCAGCTCAATGTAAAAGGAATTCTCAACCAAACTAGAAAACTTTATGATGTTTGCAGTCATTTCTTTCAAAATTGATGATATTCTGTCTTTTACAAAGTATCTTTTAAAAGTATCTGTGTCTTAACTCTCTTTTGTGTTTCTTGGGAGCGTACTTCTTATCAACAGACTGTCCAATGATAAGTACTCAATAAAGATTCATTGGAGATTATTATATGAAACATTTTGGGGGGAAAGATGTGGAGAACTGGTTTAAGTTTTCTGACAGACATGTTCAGTTAGTAACCCTTTTCAGTTGCATGTTGAATATACTACTTGAAGTTCCTGTTATTTCCAGAGAAGCCATCTCCTTGATGTGATGTAATGAATACTACATGGACTAATGTAAGCCAGAGAGACCTGGGTTTGCATTTTTGTTTCACTGTCTACAACCATGGGCTTGAATAAGTTACTTAAATCCCCTGAGCTGTGGTTTCTAATTATGTGAGTGGAAAAAAAAATAAGCCCATTCATGAAAATTAAATGAGATATCACAGTTAAAATAAAATAGAGTGAGGGGCTCATTTCTTATTTCTGTTTTGAAACATATGTGGCTCTTTTTTAAAATCAAACTTTCCTGCTGGTTTTATAAACACTGCCTCTAGGTTTTTCCTACCATGTGCTCATATTGGAACTCTGATATAGTGAAATGTTTATTGCAAATTCCATTTATTTCTAGAACAAGACTTGTTCTTCAGTATAAAATTGTGATTTGGTTGCTATAGTCAACATAGGGGAAAAAAGGCTTTAATTTTTATGATTATATTTCTTAGGGTGAGAGTAGCATTTATCTATGTGGAAATCAAAGTAAAATGAATTTGCCCTTGCTTCTTTTGGTCATAGAAAGCCACATTATCAAGCAAGCTGAATGAGCATGGTCCACTATGTGTGCACGAAAATGAAATACACATGCCAACCTCACATGCCATGTGATACCCCATGGGCAGCCCAGGCTTTGTGGCTTATAAGTGGCTGCGTCTTAGACACTGCTAAGGAAGAAAAGTCTTGGTAGGATCAACCTGAATATTTATGAGAGAAAACTAAAGCATTTTAGCTGGAGTCCCCACCCCTTTAAACAATACCAGTCACAGAAATGTGGTTTCATAACCATTTAAAATACAGTTTACAGAGGAATTGAGCTGAATCGCCTAAGCTCCCTGGGCAGCTGGGCTTCCCCGGCCTCCTTGCTGTGCTGCTCAGCATCCCCTGGAAACCTGTGGCTCTGTCAGAGACAGAACTGCTGATCTCCCAGCTACTTGCTCTTCCTTGTGTCACACTTCTCAGACAGTGCAAGACAGTGGGAAATATTCGAATACAAAGGCATGTTTTTGATCCATGCTTTAGTTTTTCAAATGGTTTTACTCTCACAGGTTTACGTGAGTACTTGAAAACGAGGCACACCCAGAGGGTGTGCTTCTGAAGACACTATATCATTCCCAGAGCAGCTGTGTGCATGTGCAGGACAAGTGTTAGGGTTCTGTCCGCAGCACACTTACTGCTGTCCTGTTTGCCTGCCTCACCTCCTCTCATCTGCACACGAAACCCTTGGCTTCCTCCTGTCTGTCCCTCTTCTGCCTCACTAAATCAGTGCACATTCCCATTGCTGTGCCTGTGGAGTCACTGTCCCTTACTCTGCTCTGTGCTGTTTATGAACCCAAGACCACCCATTTCCCAGCTGAAGATTCACTTTCTGCAGTCCTCCCCGCCCCTTCTGTCTCCATTCTCCGACTTTTACTCTGATCTGCCCCTTCTGTCTCCATTCTCCGACTTTTACTCTGACTACAGAGATCAGTTTGGTCCCTGCTCTGTGAATTCTTAACTATAATTCAGTCTATTTGAAGAAAAATGTCGCTCACTTAACATATTTTTTTTTGTCCCAGAGGTGTTTCATATTTATTCAATGCTCAATAAATATTACTGAACACAATTATCAGCTACATAGGAAATTTTAAAAAGTGTAGGGAAATTGAGCTCAGTGTTCTACTGGCAAAATATGCAAAATATGAAGGGCAAAAAAATAAAAGGAATAAATACATTTGGAAATTATGTAGCTAAAAATTAAGATTAATGTTTTATGTGTAACTTTCTGTAACTGTTGAATATGTTTTATTTCCTTTTTGTAATTTGTGTTTTAATGAAATGGTAAACACAAATGGTATTTGTGTTTTAATGAAATGGTTTAGGTATTGATAAATTCAGTCAAGCACTCTATGGGTATCTTATTTAAGGAAGAAAATCATAAAATGTTCTTTTAACCTTATTAAAGCAATCACACAGGGAAATAGTGTTTTTACAACGTATTTGGCATTATGCATACATTCTACATATAGTTCTGTAAAAATAAGAAAACATTTATGTAATTATATCACAGGTTAGCAAATGAATTTTTTCCATATTTCAGTCTATATGCAAGTATTTAGCACCTGAATAATTAATATATAGTTAGGATCCATACATCTTTACCGTTTTAAAACTAACATTTAAAACTGACATAGCTAACATTTTCAAAACACTGATTGGCATTATAGATACGATAATTAAAAGTGCTTTGGGGGAAATAATGTAGCCTCCTATGTCAGAAAACAATAAAAAAGACTAAATGATTCATGATTGTCCTTTAAATATACCAAATAACTCAATATTGCTGCTTGAGCAATTTTTTAATTCTCTGATTTCCCTAGCAATTTTCTAGCTAATTTGTAGGATTTAGGGTTTAGACCCGTAGTCTGGTCTCTCTGGGGGAGAACAGCCTTTGATTGCACACAAACAGCCCAGGAATCTAGACCTGTCTATGATTCTCCCCAGCATCTGGCCTAGGGAGTCTGCCAGGCTTCAGTACACAGTGAGCAGAGATTTGTATAGCCTTCCTGGGGGTCCAGCCCTAGAAAGCACACCCCATTATCCCATCAAGTCAGTAGTAAAAAGTACCTTGTTAAATGTGATCTCTACCTGTAACAAAACAAAAGACTACTCTTTAAGGCAAGACATAAACCGCATTATAAGCCAAGAAGTGGGGGTTGAAGGAAGGACCGTGGCACCTCAGGAGAATAAAGTTGGACATAGCTTTCTCAAACATTGTCTGCAGTAGAAAGGAAAAGACTGAGTCCTTCACAGAAGTAGACAAGAAGAGGGGATGTGAAGATTAATGAAATACGAAGGGAGGTTTGGAGGGAAGTCTATGTGAAAGGGAAGGAGAACTAGGACAAAGTTCATGGCAGAGAACAGAGGGGTCCGGTCATGAGGCAGCACCGGAAGCACAGCTGAAAGCTGTGGAGGAACCTGGGGAAGAAGAAAACACGACTTGGGCATTTTCCAAACTCCAGGAGCAAGGAAGATGTTCCCTAGTGCACCTTCACTTGTCAGGACCTTCTTGCTGCAGACTACGTGTAAAACGAAAGGCTCTGTTCTGCTTTGGTCCTTCATGTGAAACACGTGCTCGCCAGGTGTCTTCCACATCGCTTTGCTTTTCAGGAGCTGGGGGTCCTCCTAACAGCTCCTCTTCTCTCCTCTAGCGGGGCACATTTTGGTTTCCCCAAATGGGAGTCCCCGTGTCTCTCTCTCTCATCCTCCCTCAATGGTCCTAAGCAGGGGAGATCTTTTGGTTAAACTGTGCACAATGCCAACAATGTCTTTCTTTTCCCCAAAGGGGCCCAAGCCTCATGTAAAGGAGCTTGGATCCTGGACTGTCAAAGAGCAGGGAGGAAAATATAAGACTAGTAAAAGGAAGGAGAGGCGAAGGTGGGTGCGGCTCTCACAAAATATTAAATCACATCTCTCCACTGCATACAGCTCCCCAGTATTATTTCCAGAGAAGCCATCTCCTTGATGGCTTCTTGGAAACAATGAAAACTCCTTCCCATGTCCTTGGAGACCTGTATTATCTCTACGGAGACTTTTCCATTCTCTCTTACCCCATTTTCTTCATTAATCTCCTTTCTTTTCCTTTTGAATGCACTGATTTAGTTCCTAACCCTCAACCTGCCTCTGTGGCTGCTTCTTATGACCCAGCGCAGTCTGCTACCATCTTTAGAACCACCCTGTGATTTTCACCTTCAATTTTCAGTTCACATGGAGACCTCCTCGTTCATGTCTTCTCAACAGAACCCCACCCTTTCCTGCCTTCCCTTCCTCCTCTGGTCACCTAATGACTTCTAGTGGAACCACTCTATTCATGACTACATAGTACTTATTACAATTTATAATTATCTTATAGATTGATTACTTATTTATTTATTCACCAGTAAGCCTTGTGAATTCAGAGTTTGTCCATCTCCAGCATTCAGCATGGTATACACTCGCTAGGAAGGTGCTCTACAAATACTTGTTGGATGAAGAACAAATATCCTCCATGACACACACACACACACACACACACACACACACACACACACCCCGCCACTGGGCACATTGTGGTTTCCTCAAATGGGAGCCTGATTGACTGTATATCTCGTCCTCCCTTAAGAGTCCTGACCAGGTGGAGGCTTCTGGCTAAATCTGTAAACAAAGTCACTTCCTCCCCAGGATGGTTCCCAATTCTCATGGGTCAGCACTACAGCTTCTCTCTCAGCTCAGCAGAGCAAATCCTGCTAGTTTCCTGTTCTTCAAGCACCGCAGCTGCTTTTGCAGACAGTCACACAGTCAGCTGGGCTCACTCTGCTACTTCTCTGATAACTTCGTGGTCATACCCATGAAACACGGCTCAGTCTCCAGACTTATCAACCAAAGAATCATCACATAACCTGACATTTTCTCTAGCTCTAGCGAGCTGACTTACTTCTACCCAGTTGTAGTCACTTCTGCGAACAGACCCAGATCTCTTCACTCAGCGATTGGTCTCTGTTGATGCATAAAGTGCTGTTTGTTAGTTGAGCTCTGGGGCCACCTTCCTGCTCATCCGCAGCTCTGGAGCCCAGATCCCTTCTTGCAAGAACCTCTGTGCCCTGATCGCTTTACTCGTACTGAATCCCATCCTGATTTCAGCCAGGGACTCCAGAGGAAGGGTTTCTTTGGCCAGGATTCCTTTGCCTCTTGGCTTGTGCCTTGTCCTGCTCCTCAGTCTCCCCTTGCACACCTGCAGCCCTGCCCTTCTGCACACTCAGAGCACCTTGTGCCCCACACTGTGATATCCCATCATTCTCCCTCACAACACCCTCACCTCTATTCTTGGGATGCTGAATAGGTTTCCAACCACATTTTTTGGTGTGTGATCTTATTGGCTTAGTACCTGCTCCCTAAGTTACTTACTGGCTGCTTAAGGGACCTAGAGTTAGACTGTGATGTGTTGTACTACCTTTCTGTAGGTCAGAAGCACGAGATGAAATGATTAGGCTAAAGGTAAGTTGTTGTCAAGGCTGTGAAAAGAGATCCATTTCCTTGATTTATGCAGCTTCCAGAGTCTACTGTGTTTCTTTGCTTGTGGCTCCATTAAACTTCAAAACCTAGGATGGCCCATTAGTTGCTTTCATTACATCTTGCACATGTAAAGGACCCTTCGGTTTGATTAATCAGATCAGACTGAGTCATCTAGTCTTCTCTCTTTATTTTAAATCATCTGATCACAACCTTAATTCCACCAGCAGCCTTATATTCCCCTTGCCATGTCACATAACACAGTCACATATGCCAAGGCCTAGGATACAGACCATCTTTGGGGGGAACTAATATTCTGTCTGCTCGAGGGAGCCTGTTAGTTGTGTAGACCAATTTCTATGCTGCAGTAGTTGGCACCAAGAAAGTAGTCAATGTGCTGATTAATATTAATTAAATATAGAAGGTGCACACGAACTTAGAATGAAGAAGAGTGTTATCATGAAGCCGTAACAAATGGAATCACAGATTATTTTTTTGAACTAATAACCTTAAATAAAATCAGTACAGAAATGGTTATATGATTCTCTAATGAATGGTTGCTTTGGGGTTACAGTGGTATCACATGCACTTTGTGAGTGAGCCATGGGCCAGGAGACTGGCTGCAGGGATAACTCCTGATGCTGTGTCTTTGAGAGACTCAGCTTCTTTTCTTGTTTGCCTCACCCATCACCCCAGGAGAGATGCCACGTTTGCTTTGTTTGATCTATTGAAAAGGTACAAATTGGCAGTCTCCCTCCACCTATTTCACTTGGCTTCTTATCCATCTTGGTGTCTATTGATTCTTTCTTCGTATTTTTTTCCTATCTGCTCTTGTCACCCTCAAGGCTAACACCTTAATTCTAGCCATCATTATAACATGACAGAAATAGTTCAATAACTTCCCAAATGGATTTTTTTGACAGTTCTGGAGATTGAACACTAAGCTATATCCTCAGCCTCTTTTTGTTTTTTATTTTGAGACAGGGTCTCGCTAAGTCACTAGATTGCCCAGGCTGGGCTCAGACTTACACTATTCCTGCCTTAGACTCCTGGAGCATTAGCATGATAGGCATGTGCCTTGATTCTTTCTTTCTTACTACAGAAGGCCCAGTGATTCACCCTCCTCAGATCAGCTGGAATTCCAGACTTCTGTGTGCAGTAATCACATGTTTTGTGTTTCCTGTCATATTAGCTGACAGCTGCAGCCATTTACCTATGCATTTATGATCCCTAGAAGTAGACATTTATCCCTGAAAGGCTAGGGCTGGACTCTAAGTCATGGCTTAAGTTCTAGAGAAGCTGAAAGAAAGGACTGGGACTTACAGGAACCCAGCATTAGAAGGGTTTAGAAGCTGGTGAGCAGGGTCAATACCAAAAAGAGTGTTTCCATAAGGAATAGCGGGATGTCAGGCAAGGTGGTCCTTTCAAGGTATTTGAAAAGATTAGTACTCAGATTATGGATATTTACAAGATACAGGCTAGGGTCTAAGTCTTATCCCTATCACACATTAACTACACAAAATGGAAAAGTGCCTACATTTCTCACCTGTAAATGGAAACAGAAATACCACCTTCTCCCAAGGTTGTTTGGAAAATTAAATTAGGTCATACATGTAACTCACGGCTACACATGAGTTGAAATCTAAGACAAAAGCAAGAGCGATGAGTATGCCAGATATGGTATAAAATGGGTAAATACACACTGAAGTACTACTTTACCAAAAAGAAAGATAAACTTGAGTCATTTGTAGGAAAACGGATCTACCTTGAGACCGTTGTGCTAAGTCCAATAAGTCAGACACACAAGCTTAGATGTCATATGGTTCTCTTACATGAGAAACTCAGAGTAAAAATGAAGAGCAATATAAAAACACTATAGGAAGTAGGGAGACAGATCTTTCTCAATGGGGAAGAGGGGATCAAGGGGTGGAGGGAGAGGAGAGGGAAGGGAAGGATAGAGGATAAAAGAAAAGAAACTGAGTTTGATCCCCAGCACCAAAAGAAAAGAAATTAGGACTTTTTTTGAGGGGGGGGGTGGATTTAGGGAAGAGTAGTGAACTGTGGTTTATTGTGATGTGTGTTTTAAATTGGAACATGAAAAAGTTCTGAAGATGGCTGATGATGATTTTGTAACCGTATGAATATATTTAATGTCAGTGAACTGTGAACCTTATTTGACTATAATGGTAAATTTTATGTGTTGTGGATTTTTCCACAATAAAAAGGACAAGTGCATGGGCTTAAATTGCTGACGATAATCTACAATTACATTAATAAACCATTTTAATATACTTTATACAGTTATGAATAATTACAATGTTAGGTCCTTAAGCATTCCCATTTTTGTTATGAGTACACACATCTTCCATATTATGAAACTTATTTTGCACTGACTCATTTATACAACTACCTTTTCTTTCTTTCTCTTCACCTTCATAACTCTATACACTGAAACTCACATGTTCACACAATGAACTACTTAAGAATAGGAATTATGTGTTCATTACTTCACTCTTTGACATATGAGAGATACTCAGTAAATATAATTAAGAGGTAAACTAAGGCATTTGTGATCATTTTCTTTTTTAATATTTTATATTATTTAAAGAAAGAAGAGAAAATTTTAAAAAGAAAAAATAGGAAAAATGAGAAAAAGTAGAATACAGAATTCAAAAAAATTAACATCATAAAATCACTAGTTGATACATTACATATTGTCATTAACAATAATTCTTAAAGTTACAAAATCAAAGCATAAAAAGTGGCTGGACACTCAAACAGTGCAAACTCTTCTGCTCAATGATCTAACAAAACTTTAGTAACATGGTCAGCTATCTTACACACTATGCATACTGTTACATCCTTTCGAGCACTTTCCTTCCCTTTCACTTTTACAATATCTATTCTTAGTGTAACAACTACACACGAGGAAGGTAAACATTATGTTCTGCATACATGCATAGAAAAGGAGGGGAAAAAGAGATGGGTGGAGGAGGGGGAAGGAAAGGAAAAGAGAATGAACAGAAGAATTAAGATGTGTTAAATATCTGTACCAACTCTCCACAAGGAACGTAAACATTGTGTACCATACACATTACTAATAAGCTAAACTGAAATGATTTTTTAAAAGAGTAAAACGGGAATCTACTTGGTAATCTACAACTTGCACAAAACAAGAACAGACAGAACAGGGATGTCGATGCTAAGGAAATGTCACAGGTTTGGAAGTGGGAACTTGTTGCTGACCTCAGCAGAGTGACCTGAAGACAGGAAGTCAATGGCGATCTCAAAGAGAAGTGTGGTCAGCGGAGGACGGGGTTCAGAGCTTAACCATGAGAGAAGTCAGGGGAGTGGGGCCAGGGGAATGAGTCCTGGGGCAGCTTGGATGTGGTTTATCCCACATGGGTGCCCACGTCACTGCAATGGTGCTGAGAAGATAGGGCTTTAAGATGCAGGATCTATGGGGACCAGTGGGGCCTTGCTTTCAAAAGAGTAGTTCTCATTGTGTACCTGAGTCAGTCATCACAAGAGGCTTGTTAAATAACATCTGGCTGGGCCATGCCCCTGCCACTCTGGCTTTCTGTCTCCATGTGATGTCTCCACCATGCTACTGAGATGCCATCTGCCTTGAAATTCTCACCAGAGGCAAGCTGCTGTCTGTGAACTCCCAGAAAAGTGAGCTAGTTTGTTTTCTTTGTAAAGTTGCTCAGGATTGGGTATTTCATTACAAAAACAAAATGAACTTATATAACCTCAAAGAGGTGGCACTGTGGCAGTGTTTGTACGTACCTGTCTGCTTCCCTCAAGTGTCAAGGATGGCTGGCCAGAGATGAGAAGGAAAGAATAGATGGAGGAGCAGGACCCTGCACCACTGCCCACAGCAGCTGGGGAGCACTGCTTGGAAATGAGCTCATGAAGAATACACGAGCCCGGGTATAGATTTAGGAACTGGATGAACCAGCAAGGGAAGCAGAAAATCATGTACTTGGTGGACTGAGAGAACGAGATCTGCCTGCTGGCTCCCACCACCGGAAGGCTCTTTCCTCTGCACACCCAGCGCAGGCAGAGAGAACCAGATCTGCCTCTGCCTGCTGAGTGCTGCCACCAGAAGGCCCTTTCTTCCATACACCCAGTGCGGGTCGAGGGAAACAGATCCACCTCTGCCTGTTGTGCGCCACCACCAAAAGGCTATGTCCTGCAGGCAGCCAGAATGGGCAGAAAGAACCAGCAGATCCGCCTTCACCCTCAGGGAGCTGCTACCACCAAAAGGCTCCTTTTTGTAGGCAGCCAGCAGGAGCAGGGACACACAGCCAGGTAAGCCTTGTGCATCGATAGGCCACCATTGGAGGCCCTAGGTTCCCTCAGGCAGGCATCACTCACTAGCAGAATCAGACAAACACACTCCTGTGTGTCTTCCATCATCATGGGAGTCCCACTGTAAACACACAGGCTGAGAGAAGCAGCCCCACCTCAATGCACCCCTGAGAGTCAGCAAAGCCACTGTGTAGCTTCATAGGTCTGGAGAAACCCGCTCCATGCACTGCTATCTACCTGTAAATTTGGAATTAGAGGAGCCCAGGTGCCTGTCTCATCCCCCTACACTGCCTAGGGGCAACCAACACAGGAAGTGCCTGGGGCCCCACAACCAGCTTGTTGGGAGGAACCCAGGAGACCATCAAGAGGAAGGAGCAAATGGCAAACTGAGGCCTCTAGCCCACACAGAATAACTCTGGGAGATACAGTCATGGAAGAAAATGGAAGCCACACACCTGAAATCTCTGAAAGGATAATAACTAAAGTAAGGAAACAACTTCATAGATTGTAAAAGCAGTCATATCAGAAATAATGTCTCAGATAAAAGAAGAAATCACAAACATACTGAAAGAATTGTTCAGCAGGTCTAAGAAGACATAGACAAAAAAGAGGAGCATAGGAAAATGATAGAAACCTTGAATGAATGTAGAAAGGAATTACAATCCATGAAACAGATTCAAAGAGAGATCCAGGAAGTTAAAAATTCAATCAAAAGCTGGAAAAACCACTTGAAAGAGACTGAAGATAAGCTTTCAGACCTTGAAGACAGGGTTGCAGCTAGTGATTGTGAAAGGAAAGATCTCTTAAAAATAACATGGAATCAGGAAATAACAACTCAATGACTGCAAGATGATGCAAAGAAGCATAACTTAAGAGTGATAGGTGAAGGTGAAGAAGTAGGGGTCAACACAAATGAAATTAAAAGGATATTCACAGAAGTAATAGGAGAAAACTTCCCAAACATGGGAAATGGATCTGGCATGCAAATAAGTGAGGCATATAGGACTCCAAGTAGCCATAACCAAAGTAAATCTATACCCAGACACATAATAGTCAAGATCCCAGAAATTCAGCACAAGAATAGATTATTAAAAGCTGTCAGAGAAAAGAGACAGATCACCTGTAAAGGAAAACCAATCAGAATTACAGCAGACTTATCAACATAAACCATCAAGAAGAATTTAGAGTGAAGTGTTTTAAACCCTGGAAGAAAACAACTTCCAACCCAGATTGACCTACCCTGTGAAACTATCTTTCAAAATTGTTGGAAAAATAAGATACTTCCATGATAAAGAACAACTGAAGGAATTCATGACCACCAAACCAACCCTACAGAGAGTGTTAAAGGATATTCTAGAGAAAGATAGATGACCATGGTTCCAGGAACAGCAGCAGAGGAGAATCAGAAAACAAGACAAGCAGTTGAATGAAGGGGGAAAGTGGAGGGCCAACAGCAGGAGGATAGCAGGGCAGAGACAAACCAATGTATGTCGATTGTAACCATTAATGTAGATGGCTTTAGGTAAGCAATAAAAAGAAACACAGGAAGAGTGGATCAAGAAACAAGATCCATCTATACACTGTATACAAGAAATGCATTGAATTGGGAAGGAAATTCATACACTGAAAATCAAAGGAGAGAAAACAGTTGTTTTGTGTGACAGGAGACCAAAACAAAAATGAAAAACAAAAAACAACAAAACAAGAGTAACTTGCCCATCAACTGCAGAATGGATAAGAAAGATATGGCATTTTCATGCAGTGGAAAGTTACCCAGCTATAAAGTAGAATAATCTCAAGGCTCCTGTAGGTAAATGGACACAACTGGAGATCATGTTCATGGCCGAAATAGTTCAAACTCATATGAGTGAGCCCTAGCATAAGAAACAGAAGGATTTAATGGGATCCAAATGCAAAATAGTTAGTGTAAGAGCAAAGGGGAGGAAATACCTGGGAGGGAAAGGTGGAAACTGCTGTCAATTTCTTATTGTCTTATCTTGAACTCTTGCATTGTTTACACAAATTTGTCAGGTTTGGCTTTGTTTTATCTTGTTTTGTTAGATTTTTATGCTGTCAGATGGTAGGGGCAGCTATTTTGAATTTAATGGAATATATCATGATAATCATGGTTTCCTATATATTGCTTTAAAGTCTTATAATGCTTTCACTCATTTATTTGATTGGTTTTATTCTGTTTTTGTCTGATTTTATTATGTGTGATGATATGAACAGCTATTTTGAAGAAAACAAGACATTATGGTAGCCATTGCTGATTTACTATCATCTTGTTTTGAAGTCCTACCATGCTTTTGTTCTTCTGTTTTGATTGGTTCTATCCTGTTGTGGTTTATTTGATTTTATTATGTGTGATGATATAGACGAATTTTTTGAGGAAAATGAGATATTATAGTAGCCATTGTTCATTACCTGTTATCTGGTTTTGAAGTCCTGCTTTCATTCTCTTGAATGGTTTTATACTATATTATTATGTTTGATATCATTGTGTGTGAAAGTATGCTCAACTATTTCGAAGAAAAGAGACATTATGGTAGCTAGTGTTGATGTCTGGTAGTCTGGTTGTGAAGTGCTGTGTTGCTTACGTTGTTCTATTCTGCTTTGTTTTGTTCTCTTTTGTTTTATTCTCTTTAAAATTAAAAAAAGAAAATCATGTACTTGGAAGCGGTGGTTCTCAAACTGGAATGTGCATTAGACCTGCTCATGTCAGAGAGTCAGGACCCATCCTAGGAATTTCCAGTTTAGAAGGTCTGGAGCCAGGTTGCTGCTGGCCTAGATACCTCATACTGAACACTACTTTACAGGAAGCCGTACCACTGATAAGATAATTAGGAACGTGTATATGGAATGTGATCAAACAATATGATGAATGTTTAATTTTTTTAAATTTATCACAGTAACAGAACATTGCCATCAATCCTCTTCAGAATTCTCTAGCACGCTTTAAGCACACTCATCCCATCATTCCCCCCGCTTTCTGAAGCGATGCTGGAAGTCCCCTTTCATGCCTGTCTTTATGTATGCTCTTGTGACTGACTCAATATCCTGAATTGATTCACGACATTTATATTTCACAGTCATTTGATTTTCCAGAACAGTCAAAATTGCACAGTGCCAGATCCAAGGAATATAGTGGATGAGAACACACCACAATGTTTTATTTGACAGAAGTTGCCATAACTGTTTAATCAAAAAGGAGTGATCGGAACACGGCATCATGTTGGAACTTTGGGCGCTGGAGAACAGGTGGTCTACTCGCCACCCTGGTGAGCAGCTGGTGGCCTGGCAAACCACTGGCACACCAGGGCGAGAACTATCAGCGACTCCTAAGCTCTACATCATGTTGGAACTTTGGGCGCTGGGAGAATAGGCAGCCTACTGGCCTCCCTGGTAAGCAGCTGGGGGTCTGGCAAGTCGCCGATGCACAGGGGCTGGAACTATCAGTGATACCTGAACTCTGCATCATGTTGGAACTTTGGGTGCTGGAGAACAGGCGGCCTACTCACTGCCCTGGTGAGCAGCTGGTGGCCTGGCAAACCACTGGCACACCAGGGCGAGAACTATCAGCGACTCCTAAGCTCTGCATCATGTTTGAACTTTGGGCGCTGGGAAATAAGGCGGCCTGCTGGCTGGCCTGTAAGCAGCTAGGGCCCTGCTGGTGCACGGGCTAAGAATCAGACATTGATCCATCCCCCCCACTCCCTCCCCATTAGCAAGTAGGCATCGGCAGTCTGAGTATCTTTTTGGAGGATGAATGTATACAGCGTGGCAAGTAAGGGGGATTTCCTTCTACCATCTCTTTGAAGGCAAATATTTTTATCACTGTTTTGCTCAGTTTTGATTAATGGTACTGCTTTATTCAATATTCTGTTTTTAAAAGTTTGATATTTCCTTCCATTTTCCTCTATTTGATTGAAAGAACAGCTAA